>JASDQU010100196.1:139501-168566 GCA_032191745.1 Picea mariana | reverse complement strand
AGAGGTGGATTTTATCCTCACTTTCATCATATAAAGTAGAAACTAGAATAATAATAGAAGATGGCACAAATGCCAATGATGTCTCACAAGATAAAGATGTCATAAATGTCGAATTAGGCTCATAGGACAAGATATTTTCATAAAATTTAACATCTCTTCTAATAATAATTTCATTGGAATGAGGTTGAAGAATTTGGTAGCCTTTGACATGTTTAGAATATCCAACAAAAATGCAGTTCTCATTTTTAGACTGTAATGATTTCCTTTTCTCATCAGGAATGTGATCCCATGTGATCCAAGTGGATATCGGTGGCCACCCACCTTTTCCAAATGGCTCAAAATGACTTTCTAGCTTTTTGGCAATTTACTATTTTTAGCAGGTTTTAACTTCCGGGGCCATTTTGAGGATCCAAATGAAGGTTTTTCGAGATAAAGTTTCTTGATGATATACAAAGGCATGATTGAGCCCCCAAAATGAATCTCCTTGACTATACCTTTCCAACGAGCTATCACATGCCTGAAACGGAGATCGTATGCAAAAGTTACGACCCCGGGAAGTTGATGTTCTCACTTACCCAAACGGGGCCCACGTGACTTTTGGTGCTTCATCTCCTAGGGTTATTTTTTTGGATGTCTAGTACTTTTGGCATTCCCGTTTATTGTAAAAGGGCCTTCATAGCCTCATTGTAATCATCTTCTTGTGAATGCGAGTAGCCGTCACATCTCTTCTCAGAGATAAGCTGCCACCATTCTAGCGAGTCTTCCACTCTGTATTTTTATAGTCTCTGTACATTTCTTTCATTAATAGAAATCATGTATTACTATATATCTGTGTTTATGGTTGCATCTTCAATACATTTCTATTATATTATTGAATATTTGCGATATCTCTGTGCATTTCTTTATTATATCTCCGATCTCATTTCATGCCGAAAATAATCTGGATCAGTGGTATCAAAGCAAGCTTCTCTTGATCATTTTTTCAGTGCATGTCCTCGACGAGGTCCGAGTATAGCAAGTTGGGTCTCGATCTTGTCTCTCTTGAAGAAAATATCTCTCACACACCCAAGAAACCCTCAATGGTGGAAGGAAAGAAAAACAACAGAGCAGACGATCCTATCAATCTGTTGCTTGAGCAAGCTCTCACACGACAGAGGGATGAAATGATGGAGAATTTTTCCCACATCCTTCAATGCCTACCGATAGTATCAGGCACATCTTCATCAAGCGACCACTTTGGAGGCACCTCACCTTTCAAGGTACAAGTTAACTTTGATATTCCTGTATTTGAAAGACAAATAGATGCAGAAGCCCTAGAAAAATGGTTAACTCTGCTAGAAGGTTATTTCTCTGTTCACAATTTTTTCGACAAAGAAAAGATCACCTTTTCACTCCTTAAATCTCTCCCTCATGTTAAACATTGGTGGGAAACTTACTGGGAGAAAAGTTCCATATAGGAGTCTGGAATATATGGGGCCGATCACACTTGGGATTTTTGTTTGGATGCGGTAAAGGAAGAGTATTACCCTGTTGGCAACTATGAGGACCAGTACATGAGTTTGAACACACTGTGGAAAGAGAGGGGCCAAGAAATTCTAGAGTTCACCAATACCTTCCATACCTTGTGCACCAAGCTGGGTATCAAAGACTCCGAGCGACATTTGGTTCTAAAATACCATGGGGCTCTACACAGATACATCCAGACTGAAATGGATTTTTTGGACATCTCATCACTCGGTGTTGCTTATCGATATGCTATTAAAATTGAGCAGAAATTTAAGCACCAGAAAAAATGGGAATTTGGGTCTGCAAATCTGCAACAACCAAAGTATGACAAAGACAACCCTAACAAACAGTCTCCCGAAAACTAGTCCAAGACACAGGAAAAGAAGGGTCACATGAAGACAAAGAAGAAAACCAGAAAATGGTGTGATTTCCAAAAAATCCCCTGGCACAACGCCGATGAATGTCACTCAAAATAGTCATTGGTGGCCGAGATCAAAGACAAAGAGCCAAACCCTAATTCAGAATCTGATTCTGAAAATAATGGTAAAGGAAAAATCATTGACGCAGACCCCACTGCTATTGTCTAGAAGAACCAACAGATCCTGAAGAGGGGGAGCACCTTTTTCATTCACAGATGAGGGTGAAGGGGACCCCACTACATTTTATTGTTGATAGTGGAAGCCAAAAGAACCTCATCTCAGTAGAGGTCATCAAATAGTTGGGATTGTCGACAACACCACACCCGCGGCCATACAACATCGGGTGGCTTCGGCAAGGAAGAGATCTTCGTGTCAACCAATAGTGTCGATTGTCATATGACAGTCAACCCTTCAAGGATGAGGTATTATGTGATGTTGCCCCACTGGATGTCTATGATGTTCTCTTGGGCCAACCATATATGTGGAGATGCCATGCTATTTATGAGTCTCGACCTCGTAGTGTCATTGTTACTTTGGGGGGTCATATATGAAAAATACTAGAGGTAGTTCCGACTACTGTTCCATCTAAAAAGTGCCACAAGGTAGTATCTCATACTACAAAATTCAGCTTCTTTACAATCTGTTCAAAAGGAGAACAAAAGGACACTGCAACCACTACAACCTTGCCCCAAGCACCTTCTATCCAATAGAAACAGGTCGACAAGGCTGCAACAAAGTGCAAAGATTCCTTCTACACATCGTCCTCTCATGTATCTCTACTTGTTGAGCAGCCTCAACCACAACAGGTTCGTGACAGATTTCCACAAACTGAGCAACACGACATCTCCAGCAAGACAAGCAGCTCATCAAGATGCAGATTCAACAAATGATTTTCCCTCTTCCCCGGGAACTCAACGCAATGGAGACCATTGCTTCCTAATGAGGGAGGATTGATCCAGGTGGATATTGGTGGCCACCCACCTTTTCCAAATGGCTCAAAATGACTTTCTAGCAATTTTGGCAATTTACTATTTTTAGTAGGTTTTAACTTTCGGGGCCATTTTGAGGGTCCAAATGAAGGTTTTTCAAGATCGAGGTTCTCAATGATAGCCAAAGGCATTAATTAGACCCCAAAATGAATCTCCTTGATGATACCTTTCCAACGAGCTATCACACGCCTAAAACAAAGATCGTATGCAAATATTAGGACCCCAGGAAGTTGATGTACTCACTTACCCAAATGGGGCCCACATGACTTTTGGCGCTTCATCTCCTAGGGTTAGGTTTTTGGATGTCTAGAAATTTTTGCATTCCCGTTTATTGTAAAAAGGCCTTCAGAGCCTCATTGTAATCATCTTCTTGCGAATGCGAGTAACCGTCACATCTCTTCTCAGAGATAAGCTGCCACCATTCTAGCGAGTCTTCCACTCTGTATTTTTACAGTCTCTGTACATTTCTTTCATTAATAGAAATCATGTATTACTGTATATTTGTTTTTATGGTTGCATCTTTGATACATTTCTTTTATATTATTGAATATCTACGATATCTCTGTGCATTTCTTTATTATATCTCCGATCTCATTTCGTGCCGAAAATAATCCGGATCACCATGCTACACTACCAAATACATGGAAGTAGCCTACATCTAGATTAATTTTAGTCCATGCTTATTCCAGTGTTATATTTTTTAAATCCTTTGCGGGAGTGTGATTTACTATGTAATTTTCACAATTAATGGCTTTCTCCCAATAATGAATACTTAATCCCTTAGATTGGATCATACAATTACCCATGTATTTTAATGTGTGATTCTTTCTCAAAACAAAACCATTTTTTTATGGTGTATATGGAATAGTGTGTTGCATTTTAATGTCATGTTTAGTGCAATAACTTGTAAAATCAAATTCACGTATTCACCTCCATTAGATGTTTTTAACTTTTGAAATTGATGTCTAGATTGTTTTTCTACAATGGCTTTGTAGGCCAAAAAATTGTCAAAAAAATCACTATTAATTTTTAAGAAGTGGACCCAAGTGTGCCTGGAGAAGTAATAAATGAAATTTAAGAAGTGATTGCACCCAAATAAAGAAGGAGAAGGAAGTAGACCAAAAAAATAACTGTGAACAAGCTGCAAAAGGGATGAGGCATGCAAAGAATCACACTTTTCAAAACTATCCCATTGATGTTTTTTGAGAACACAAATGACACAAACAACATCTTTGCAAGAAACGAGAGGAAGACTAGTCACCATATATTGATTACATAGTTTCTACGATGAGTGATAGTTTATATGACCCAACCACTCATGCCAAAATTTTCTCAAGACATCACTATGAGAAACAAAAACTGATGGTAAATATAATGACCCAAAGTTGTCATATTTGTACAACCTGGTACTATCATCAATACTTCGAGTTACTAAGACATTCTTAGGATCTTTTAAATCCTTGATTACAACTTGGTGAGATGAAAAATATACAATCTTACCTTCACTACAATGAGTGATATGATACACTAATATGTTGACTAATTGGGTTGGTTTCCATTGATGTAAACCATTGAAGCAAGTACAGTAGAAAATTCTGGTATCCCCAACAATATGTTTATAGGATTAAAGTTTTTTTGATGTATAATGGTATGAAGGGTAGTATGTTTGCAGGTAAAACTATTCTATATGGATAGCATTTTTCATTCCATTTTTGGTGATATGTGGAATGTTACGTAAATCCTCACAGTTAGAGAGTTATGGCCTTGTGAAGTTAGAGAACCCTCATGAGTTATCTAGAAGGTCAAAGAAGTCAAGTTATTATGGAAGCCCCTAGAAAAAGGGTGACTAGTCAAGTGGGTGAAACTAGGAGTTAATCATGGGTTAAGTTGTTGAAATAAGAAAATAATTAAAAGCAAGTTAGTTGGAACTAGAAGTGGAGAACTTACTATTTGTAGCAAAGTGGGTTAGAAGTGCACAAGTGGTTATAAGTGGGTTAGCCCTAAAAGAAGGAAGTTGGGTTAAGTTGGTTAGAAGGTGACCCCTTGAGGAAGATACATGGAAGTATAAATAAGAGAGAGGCTCTCCTATTAGCACCTATTGATCACATTGAATATCTATTATTGTGAAAGGTTTAATGCAGGTACTGATTGATCCATCTAAAGTCACACAGTTCTGAGGAAGCACGAAGTTTTGATGACAAAGGTTTTGGAGTTACAAAAAATACAAGAAAAACCCTAGGTTTTGAATTGTAGTGGGTTGCGCTGGAGGAAGTCGCGTACATACGTAGGATTTCAGTAGAACAAGGTGTGTACATACACAATTTGGGAGTAGATCAAGGCACATACTTGTGGAAGAAGCCATGAAAGGTTGAGTTGTTGAAGGTGCCAGGTCTTCAGAGTCTAAAAGCAAGCTCACAGGAAGGTCTACAGTGATCAAGTACAATATATCTATCTACTGGTTCAAAAGGTATGTCATATTTCTATGAGTAGTTGGATTTTGTTATGTACATGAGATATGGCTATGAGGGTTTGAGGATTTTCCCTAGAGATATTATTGGTTTTATGACACTTATTGTATAAGTCATATCTATAAAAGTAAAGTGCTAGTATACTTGATATTATTCATTGGTACATATTGTTGGTTCAAGTATTTGAGGTATAACTAGTATTCTTGGTACATGGTTGAGTGTTTTAGTTGTGAAGATTTTGTGGAGTTGTTTGTGAAGTTTCAGAATGCATATTAGCAAGGGTTTGATGTCTAGTCTATGTGAGGGTTATTATTCTTGTTCATGATTATACACACTTGTATGGAACATGAATAGAGAGATATATATGAAATTGATTAAGTGATATGTATGAGGATGTATCCACAGGGAACAACTACAAGTTAAACATAGTGACATGTTGCAGGTTGATTTGATAAGAGACAAACGAGTGTTTGAGTTTCAACAAAAGTGAAAAACCCTAGATTTCATAAGGCATACACAGTTTGTAATATAGACAGTCCGCATACATACGCGGGTTGCATTACAGACAGGTCACATACATACACGAGCATCAACATAGATAGGTCGCGTACCCGTTTGGATTTGTTGGTGGAGGAAAGGTACATGTACAGGTTGGTTACATGATATTGGCACATGATGATTACAAGTTATTGGAACATATTGGTACAGGTTTACATTGGTATATCTCACAGTGACATTGTGACAGTGGTTTCATCATCTTACTTATACTTCAAGGTGGAAGGACAGGGAAAGGATAGGTGGTTGTAGCCACCTTCTGGTTGTAGTTGGAGAACATAAGAGGTTGTAGCCTCATTTTGGTTGTAGCCAGAGAATTGGGGAGTTGGATATTCCCTCAGTTTATAGCCTGAATATATAGGGGGTCAGAGCCTCCCTCCAGTTGAAACTGGAGAAAAAATGAAGTTGGTTCTTCCAATGAATGTAATTCTTAAATACATATAAGAAAAATCATTTTGTGGTTTCTCCCGCATTGGGTTTCCACGTAAAAATACTGTTTTATTATGAATGTGTGTGATTGTTCATTGGTTATGGTTTATTTACTCTACACTTATTGGATGATAATGTTATATTGATCATAAAGATAAATAACACTTACATATTCTGGTTAAAAGGATTAAAATTTCTCTTTTACTAATTCAACCCCCCTCTCAATAATCCAGCAATTGGTATTAGAGAGGGTTCCTTCAGAAATTAGTTTAATCATTTAAAGGTAGATCATGGAGAGAAAAGTATGTATAAAAATGGAATGCCACAGCTTGATGGAAAAAACTATGCATTCTAGAGCAGAAGGATGAAAACATATGTACATGCACATGGATTTGAGGCTTGACAATCAGTTGTAGATGGATATAATGAACCAACAGTTCCACCAACAAATGACAATGGAAGTAAACTCAATCTAAATAGTTCAAAATCCACAAATTCACTTCTGAATGGTCTTTGTGATTCGATATATGTCAAAGTTATGCATTGCAGCTCCGCTAAAGATATTTCGGAGAAACTTCAAAATATTTATGAAGGAGATGCAAAAGTAAAGGAAGCAAAGATTCAAACTTACAGAGGTCTATTTGAATAGCTAAAGATGAAGGAAGATGAGAATATTGCAATTTTCTTATTACGAGTTGATGAAATAGTGAATGCAATCATAGGATTGGGAGAAGAAGTTGATCAATCTATAATTGTTCAAAAGGTACTTAGATCTCCTCCAATGAGATTTGATCCTAGTATCTCAGCATTAGAAGAAAGAGAAGATCTAGAATCGATAAGAATGGATGAAATACATGGAATGTTCACAACCTATGAAATGAGAACTGAATAGGAGAATCCAGGTATTAAAGAAGCAACATGTGACATCCCCAGAAATAATTTAGTTTTAAGTTTGAGATTTCTTAGGAAAATTATTCCATCTTTGGTAAATTCGAAATTGGAAAAGTTTTTCCATTTTTGTAAATTTTGAATTTTGAATTTAATTAATTGTAATTAATGACTATGATTGTTGGGAAGAGACCTAATTTGACCCAACTAACTTCTTGACTATGACACTTGTATGAAACAAAATATTTTATAATTATTACTAAACGACAAATGGAACAACCATGTTGAAATCAACTGACCATGACTCCATGAGTGGGGAACATGTTGGAACTACCTCAGGGATGATTGTTACAAGTGGAAAATGAGGAATTTTTCCATTGGAAGCCACTTAAAATTAGGGATTTGCAAATCTGCAAAAAATCCTAAGGGAGGGAAAAGACCTAGGCAAAAATAATTTTGGATATATGGCATATGTGAGGAGGAAGGATGATGCCTAGTATGTTGGGGAAAATTATTGTTTTCTTGTTGTTATGAACACTACTTGCTAACTGTGAGGCGAGGAGAAGATTGCTGAAATAGAAAGGCATTTGCTGAGGAGGAGTTCTGAGTTAGCCCTCATGGATTCATGGTCAGGCTAGGGGGTGAACATGACAAGTGATTTGGCTACCCTGTTCTAAGGTTGGGAGGAATGTGGCTGCTCCTTTTATATTTCAATAAACTAGTTCAGATATTTTCTTCTACCCTTATCTGGTTATCTATCTCTTATTTTGAAATGGTGGTCATAATACATCTATATATATTTCTGGTTAAATTATTTCTGATGCATTTCTTTTTAAATTAAGAGTTTCTTAGATGTTAATGACTGAAAGAGTAGAACTAGTATAATTTTGTGTGATTGATGGTTGAAAGTTAAGTTTCGAATGGATAGGAACAAACGTAGGAAAACCTTGCCAATTTAAGATTATACTTCGCATTTTAGAACTGCCTCTATATCCAAAATTCGAGTAGAACCAGAATGGTGTAAACACGCTGGAATGTTCCTAATTAAAGAACAAAGTTAGTTTGAATCGAATTTCGGATAACATAACTCCTACGTTGTATAAATGCAAGAATAGAAAGTTATTATACGCTCGTATCTTACTGTAAAATAATCTACAGTGGATTAACATTGTCATAATATCGAGGTAGGATGCACATGAAGATTTGTATAACATCATATATGTGTAATTAATATACATATAATACCTATGCAGGGGTATGATCCTCAAACTCGACTTTGTCGAAGAGTTATTTGAAGGAAAACTATAAGTTAATTTCATTTTTAAATGGCTGTAGAATTTTCCAGATTTCCAACCCAAGAGGTGTTAAACTATAATATGACAAATAGTCTCATTACTCTTAACAGGTTCCAAAATACAAATAGGAATTAAAGGAATGAATTAAACATTTTTCTGGAAACGAATTGCTAGAAGGGAAAAGACCGACAAACTCAGTAATTAGAAATATGAAAACCCTCTTTCATGAATAATCACTTTTGGATAAGTTTGAAATATGGAAACTGTATTGACGAGAAATAATTCATACAGATAATAGTGAAATAGAGGAACGATAGTTTCTATTGACTCCAAATAAATTTTTTTTGAGTACAATAATTACAGAGGTAACAAACATAACTCTGGGAAAATATATTGTTGGAAGCATACAGATTGATATGTCATCTTTAGTAATAGTACATGCATTACAAAGAACCTTAATACCATTAAAATTAGATTTCAATTCGCTAACCCTGGTATTTTAAATACCAGTATACAAGAGAAGGAATCCAACGATGGAACTCTTGAAGGTTGGTAATACAAAATCATTTCAGGCCAAAATCAAAATATGCTCAACATCATGCATTACTGCATTCTCTCCCAACAATGGGACATCAACTAAAAAATAGATTTTAACCCTTGATCAACCGATACAGGAAATCGGTACAAAAATTTTACTTAATAACGATAAAATTAGAACAGAACCATGGTCTCCATATCCTATAACTTGGAAGCTAAGCTTGAGAGTTATTATGCATAGAACCTGAATACCTTTTGCGCGAAGGATAGGGACCGACACCGGTACCTTGTGTGGTCGAAATATCTACAAGGAATTACCATTGGAAACATTATTAAATTATATGGGAGTAACACTTCCAAACTTAAATTTGAATTGATAGCAACAACTGTTCCATAGTGTTACTTAACTTAGGACCTGAAGTCCTGGTGTTTTCTTGTTGTCACATTCTAGTTGAATAGACAATTTAGGGCGAGGGGAGGATGGTCCATGGAACTCCTGATGGGTGCCCTTGCAACAACAAGGTCACATCATTAATATAAGGATTGAAATATATTTATCAACTTATTTATGAAATGAAATGATAATAATGATAATATTTAAGCTATACATTATATAAGACTTATCATGTGAATAGTCCGAAGGGAATAAGAAAACGCTACACACAGAACTGACTATATTTATTGCAGAGGGTACTGTAACTCAACGATAAAATAGAGGCAATCTTCTTGCTAAGATTTTACTAGACTTCAAATGATGTATACCACCCGCAGATAATGACAATGACTTTAGGAGACAGAATCAACTTTAGAAAGAACTATCAACTCAAGTTTTACATGTTGTAGGGTAGTTTCTATGAACTGTTCGAGAGCACAATAGACAGATTTTTATTACACCAGACAAGAATGATTTTGTCTTTAAAGAAACTTTCTATTCGTAAGGACTAGCTAAGAGTCTGAGTAAAACTATCGAAGGGTGGACTCACCRTTCATGAAGAGAAAGAACGAGAATCAATATAAGGTGTTACACACAGTGTGTACACTCAAATCTAGCAAAAGCTTACAAGAATTCAATACTAGACCTCGATGTGCAACAACAAGGTAAGAATGTGAAAGAATAATGATACTAGGAGATAACGAAACCCTAAGTTGCAAATTACACAAAAAGGGAACTATGTAGGCAAGTCCTCTGAATTTGGGATGAGGAGATGGAGTGTCATGACCTTCAGAAGGACCGAGATGGAAATAAACGAATAACCCCCAAAAAAATTCGGAACAAGAATAAACCTGAAATATTTCATGCATTATTGATGAGGAGAGGATGTAAATAAAATATATAACAAGAGTTACATAATTAAATGGCTTTAACTGTAACGAACCTCCAAGACTCCTCTCTTCTACTTAAAAACATGATAGCCTCCTTAAAACTTAACAGGAAGACGAATGATGTCGTCTGTTCCGCCGAGCAATGACGTCCAAAACAATAGTCCTCCCATGCTGAAGAAACAATACACAGAGCCATTTTCGGAGTTCACAATGACAAAGAAAAACTCGCCTAACCCTAAGAGGAGCTTGTGCTATGCAGAGTAAATGCTAAAGATATGGGATTGGTCGAGCCATGTGCTAGGGAAGATTTTGCATGACAAGATTAGAGGAAGGTCAGGTTGAAGGGCAGTCAAAAATTGCGCATACATGACCTCCATTAATCATAGGAGAAGAGCCTTAACTTTTCTTTGACAAGTACACCTCCTTCCCATATCAATAGAAAATTCGAAATTAGTGATAGTCACTTTGTGACACATCTAGTTGGGACTAGTTAGGTACTAACTGTTTCATCTCAGATATCTTATCGTTCAATTGGATTTTTAGATGAGACAAATCTTACTTAAGACTTAGTTGAACAGGGATTTTGCGTGGGAGTTTCCTTACCTAAACTTTTACAAGTATAATAATTATAAGAACTTTAACCACGAATAAATTCATAAGGAAAATCCGTTTAAACGACTCAGACCTTTTCAAATGATGTTACCAACTTATGATATGCCATGTGTATTCTACCAAGGGTATAACACCCGACGTCATATTGATTTGTGGTAGATGTTGTCATTTTAAGATCGAATGGTACAACCTTGCATGCAAGCATAAAGGATCATGTGTTAAAGGAGAATTTAGGACTACAAGTCCTAAATATAAACTACTATATAGATAGACATATATTTAAATATATGTTGAAGAAAGGTGCTAGAACTTTTAGAGAATTACTCATATAAATTTTTAAGTTAGTTTGGTATAGGATTGTCATCATGTGGCAGACAGAATATAGATCTATCATCAGAATGAACATTACCTCCTCTTCGCTATGAATATATTAAACAAAATTGGAGATTAATGACCCATAGAAATTTTTTTTTTTTATGTCAAATTTGCGGTACATTACATATGGTATCAGAGCAAAGGTTACAAAACTTGGACCTTGAACAGGGCCACATTTTGATTTTAGCACATATTTATGTTTATGTAAAATCTAACAAACCATTATTGTTACAAACAAAAAACTCTTTTCTGTTTTGTGTTAATCATGGCAGCCCAGGATGACATAGAAATCAAACTTGAGGGTAATCCTGAGCAAAGACATACTGAAGATACGATACAGAATAGTGATGGGAGCTCACCCACTGAAGTTATGGAAATGATGAGAAATTTCATCATTGAGCTGCAAGTTTTCAAAGAAGACAATGAGAAACTAAAGAAAGCACAACAGGAATAGCAGGAAATAAATGAAGTCCTGTTGTGTAGTATAGTGACAAATAAAATCCCAAAGGACGATAACCATGAAGAAGAGGTCAGCAAAAGGGCCTCCAAGAATTCTGGTCCTGAAGCAGAAAAAAGGGACAACTCATTTGAAGGTACACCTTCAGCTGAAGATAAAACAAAAACAGATAGAAAAAGAAAATAGGTAGACCACCTTGAGGGAGAATTTAAGAAAATCAAACCTCTACCTTTGATGGGGAATCCTGAACAGGGGAAGAAGCTGAAGCATGGTTATTAGACATCAGAAAATATTTCCAGATATACAACTATTCAAGTAATATGAAGGTCAGAATGGGCATTTACAATCTGAAAGGAAAAGCCAACATTTGGTGGAAATATTTGAAATTGGCCAAGGGCCTAAGGGAGAAACAAATGGAATGGTCAGACTTTAAGAAATACTTTAAGAAACAGTTAATATCTGAAAATTACTATGAAATAAAGACCAAAGAATTATATGAACTTCGACTTGGTCAAATGGCTATAGAAGATCTGATAAACAAATTCCTAGAATTACTAAGGTTCATACCTTATATCCAGGAGGATAAAGTAAAAATCCAATGGTTCCTAAGGTGTTTACCAGCGTCCTACAAGGACAAAATCGAATTTGATAATCCCAGGTCCTTGAGTGAAGTATTCAAAAAAGCCTGAATGTTTTACGACCAATACAAACAGTGAACAAAATTTCCCAAGGCTTGGAAAGACAAGAAGCAAGACTGAATGAACCAGCAGAAGAAAGGATACCAACCAGCCCCTTATTGGAATACAACAAAAATATTTCCAAGGAAAGATTTTCACTCCAAGAAACCAAGAACGCAAGGAGGTGGTAAACCATTAAATCTGGGAACAAAGAAGTTTGGGGAAAACCCCCATGAACCGTTAAAATGTTGGGAATGTGGAGAAACTCATATAAGGAGGAACTGTCCACTCTTGATTTCATCAAACATAACTGTTGTTCACAATTTACAGAAATCCTCTAAAGTAGGGGATGTAGGTAGAAGCCTACATCGAATCAATGCAACCATAGATGGTTAGCAAGTTGACCACCAGTCCTCTATGGTGGAAATTGAAGGTAAAATCAATAACACTCAAATTTATGTTTTAATTGATCCTAGAGCTAGACTAAGTTATATCACCCCTGGTGTAGTAGAGTCAAATGAACTTAAGAAAATGAGACACGCAAAATCATGCCTGATACAACTAGCAACATGAACTAAAAGGAAAGTGGTTGATTTTATTTCTGATTATGAGTTCAGTTTATGTGGTCAAAGCATAAGGACAAATTTGAACATTCTACCGCTAGGATCTTATGATGTAATTATCGGAATGGATTGGCTAGAAAGGAATAAAGTATTGCTAGATTGTTATGAATAGACACTTAGGTATAAAGACAAAAATGACACCACTAGGACAGTTCAAGGTATACAAAAACTAGTATCAGTTAGACAAGTTTCAACAATGCAATTCAAGAAATGCATGAGAAAGGGTTGTCAAGTTTACGCCATCCAAGTAAAAAACCTATTAGAAGAAGAAAATAAACCCAACTTGGAGGACTTTGTCATTTTGCATGATTTTAGAGATGTGTTTGTTGATGAGATACATGAGTTACCCCCACTAAGAGAGATAGACTTTTCTATCAACCTATTACCTGGTTCAGCCCCTATCTCGAAAGCACCTTACCGAATGAGTTTGTTGGAATTAACAGAACTAAAAATTCAACTACAGGAATTATTGGACAAAGAATATATCAGACCAAGCGTTTCCCCATGGGGAGCACCAATCCTCTTTGTGAAAAAGAAAGATAGAACTCTAATATTATGCATCGATTATAGAAAATTAAACAAGATGACTATTAAGAACAAGTACCCCTTACCTAGGATAAATGATCTATTCGATCGGGTAGGTGGGGCAAAGATTTTCTCGAAATTGGATTTACGATTTGGTTATCACCAAGTTAGGATAAAAGATGAGGGCATAAGAAAAACATCTTTTCGAACGAGGTATGGAAATTAGGAATTCTTGGTTATACCTTTCGGACTCACTAACGAGTCAGCCACATTTATGTGTTTAATGAACAGTATTTTCAGTGAGTGCTTGGACAAATTAGTGTTGGTATTTATTGAGGATATTATGGTATATTCTAAAATAGAAGAAGAACATGAAGATCACTTAAGGATAGTTCTGCAAACTTTAAGGAATCACCAACTGTATGCTAAATTCGATAAGTGTGATTTTTATCAGAAGAAAATACAATACCTAGGACACGTAATATCTGCAGAAGGCATTACAGTCGATCCTGAGAAAGTAAGAGCCATCATGGAATGGCCAATACCTAAGGACATAGTGGACATTTGATCGTTCATGGGAATCACAGGATATTATCGTAGATTTATAGAGGAATTTTACAAAATTTCCTACCCTATCACATCACTACAAAATAAAGGGACCAAGTTTAACTGGTCACAAAAATGTCAAGACAGTTTTAATAAGTTAAAGGAATTGTTAACAAACACACCTATTTTAAAGGTTACAGATCCAGACAAGGACTTCACCATCTGTGTAGATGTGAGTAAAGAAGGACTAATTGGTGTCCTAAATCAAGAAGGACACGTTATTTTTTATGAGTCCTAGAAACTAAAGGAACACAAGAGAAACTACATCACTCATGATTTAGAATTGGTAGCAGTAATACACGCCTTAAAAAAGTGGCGACACTACATAATGGGTAGAAGATTTTTATTATTCATAGATAATAGTGGTGTGAAATATTTGTTTAGCCAGCTGGACCTTAATGCAAGCCAAGAAAGATGGCTAGCCTTCTTGAGAAAATTTGATTTTGAGGTAAGACATATCAAGGGGAAGGAAAATAAAGTAGTTGATGCTTTGAGAAGAAGATTTCATGGGTTGTTTTAAATCAACATTAGCAGGGTAGAAAGCGATCTTGAATAGAGGATAAAGACTGCAGGTAATAACAACTAAAATTACACTAAGACAGTGGAAAAATTACAAAACACTACAGGAAATTTAGACAAAACATAACTGAGTATTGATAAAAGTGGTCTACTACGATTTAAAAACAGAATATACATACCAAATTCGATAGAGTTAAAGTTAACAGTTTTGGATAAAGTGCATAAGAAACCATATTCTAGTCATCCAGGATACCAAAAAACGATAACAACACTTAGAAAATTATTTAATTGGCCTAATATGAAGGGAAAAACAACAATATACTTAGCTAAGTGTCAAGATTGTCAGCAGGTAAAAGCCAAACACCAGCATCCAACCGACCTATTACAGCCCTTACCGGCACCAGAATGGAAATGGGAGACTATATCGCTCGACTTTATGACATGTTTCCCTAAAACTCAGAAACATAATGATTCTATTATGGTGGTAATCGATAAAATTAGTAAGTTTTCACACTTTATTCCTGTAAAGTTTACTTTTAAAGATATTAACATTGCTGAAATATTCATGAAATAAATTTTTAGACTGCATGGTATTCCTAAAATGGTGATTTCGAATAGAGACGTAAAATTTACATCTTCTTTTTAGAAAGAATTGTTTGCAGGGATAAATACTAATTTTTATTTTAGCACGAGTTATCATCCACAAGCAGATGGACAGATTGAACAAACAAACCAAATCATAGAAGATATGCTCCACATGTACGTAAGAACAAAACCAAGCAAGTGGGAAGACTACCTGCACTTGGTAGAGTTTGCATATAACAATAGGTACCAAACTTTGGCAAAATTGAGCCCCTTCGAGGTATTGTATGACATAAAGTGTACGACTCCAATTATTTCGGATAACCCAGTTGACAGAATCATGGTTGGACCAGAGATAATAAATGGAGAGTACAGTAAGAAAGGTACAACAAAACTTAAAAGAGGCACAGGACAAACATAAGATTTATGTGGACCAGAAAAGAAGACACTTGGAATTTCAAGTGGGAGACCATGTTTACTTAAAATTCAAAGCCCGAAAAAATTCACTCAAGCTAGGGAACTGTGTAAAGTTGGCACCCAGGTTTTATGGGCCCTTCAAGATACTAGCTCGAATTGGACCCGTAGCACACCAACTTGCACTTCCAGCCAATCTAAAAATTCATAATGTATTTCATATTTCTTTGTGAAGAAGTATGTTCATGAACCTACTCATATGATCAATTGGAACTTGGTGCAGGTGTAACTAGAAGGAAAGTTCCAGGCGGAACCTCTGCGCATTCTGGAACGGAGAGAAATAACACTTCGAAATAGAGTCGTCGCTCAGGTAAAGGTGCAACAGAAGCACTTTATCCCTGAGGAGGCCACTTGGGAGTTGGAGGGAGATTTGCTTAAATCTCATTCAACCTTGTTCCAAGGAAGGAACGAAAATTGAGGACAATGTTTTATTGAAGGGGGAGAGGATGTGACATCCCCAAAAATAATTTATTTTTAAGTTTGAAATTTCTTAGGAAAATTATTCCGTTTTTGGCAAATTCGAAATTGGAAATTTTTTTCCATTTTTGGGAATTCCAAATTTCGAACTTAATTAATTGTAATTAATGACTATGACTGTTGGGCAGAGACTTGATTTGACCCAACTAACTTCTTGACTATGACACTTGTATGAAACAAAATATTTTATAATTATTATTGGAAGACAAATGGAACAACCATGTTGAAATTAATTAACCATGACTCCATGAGTGGGGAACATGTTGGAACTACCTCAGGGATGATTGTTACAAGTGGAAAATGAGGAATTTGGCCATTTGCAGCCCCTAAAAATTAGGGATTTGCAAATCTGCGAAAATTCCTAAGGGAGGGAAAAGACCTAGGCAAAAATAATTTTGCATATATGGCATATGTGAGGAGGCAGGACGTTGCCTAGTATGCCGGGGAAAATTACTATTTTCTTGCTGTTATGAACACTACTTCTTGAGTGTGAGGTGAGGAGAAGACTGCTAAAATGGAAAGGCATTTGCTGAGGAAGATTTATGAGTTATCCCTCATGGATTCATGGTCAAGCTAGGGGGTGAACAAGACAAGTGATTTGACTACCCTATTCTAAGGTTGGGAGGAACGTGGTTGTTCCTTTTATATTTCAGTAAACTATTTAGATATGTTCTTCTACCCTTATCTGGTTATCTATCTCTTATTTTGAAATGGCAGTCAAAATACATCTATATATTGTTAGGACCCTATAATGTACCTTTTTTCTCATACTTTTTTCTATCATTACATCCTTTTCCCACTCATATTTAAGCCTAGATTATCACCTTAACCTATTTCTCCAAAGGTATATAACGTTTCTTTTCTTTTCTATATGTTTAATTTGTTTTACATGTAATTTTACATTACTCTCATACTTAGACATTAATCAAAAATATATAGTTGTTGAAACAGTTTGAACTGCAATTAAATACTATTGTTTCTTGAAGACCACGTTGTTGAAACAATCAACAATACGCAAATCCTGTTGTTGAAACAGTCTGTGATTTGCGATGCTGAAACAACATTTCACATATAACAGTAACAATAAGAAGTTGTTACACTGGTCGCAACAACCATATCTTAAGCTAGGACCATTACAACCATCACTGCTACTTGAGACCACGTTGTTGAAACAATCAAACAGGATGCAAATCCCGTTGCTGAAACAATCCGTGATTTGTGATGATGAAACAGTATTTTACAAACAACAGTAACAAGAAAAGATAAATAAAGAAATTGTTACACCAGCCGCAACAACTGTACCTCGAGCCAACACCATTCCAACTACTGTAACATCATTTTGCTATGGGAGATCAGAATATCCTATTCCAACATAGAAGATTAGATCAGACTAAGAATATGATTTGTATGTACACGTGTAATTTTATGCTTAATTGTATTAAGAGGATTCTCCTCTTTAAATAGTGGAGAAATCAACATTAGAAAGGGGATTACGAAAGGCTTAGATAGAAGTGAATCATAGAGAAGGAGTGTGTTTACTTTGGATATTGTAACTTGTCATATTTCACAGTTGAATAAAAGATCATTATGAGCATTTCTTCCTAATCCCTTTTATTTCTTGGGAATCTTGTGAGAAGGAAGGGGCCCACCTTATTCACAAGATTCACTCATTAGTTTCTATAGTGTGTTAGTATTGTTTTTATCTATACCTTGTTAAAACTCCATTTTGTTGAAACTCTACTTCCACTGATTGTTACATCATTTTCATACAATTCATCCCTAGGTAATTGATAATCATTTTGATTGGTAATTATGTTTGCAGAATGAGTTTATGAAAGTGTGGTAGTTAGAGACAGGTGTTGAAGATTCTTGCTTTGGGGAATAGGGTCCTATTCTTTGTTACAAAATAGTTAGCCTTCAATACTTGTTAATCATTTTGATTGGTAATTCTATTTGCAGAATGAGTTTATGAAAGTGTGATAGTCAGAGATAGGTGCTGAAGATTTCTGCTTTGGGGAATAGGGTCATGTTCTCTATTACAGAATAGTTAGTGTTCTTTGCAGTGTGCTGAAAGGTTTCTTTTTCCTAGGTTTCTATTTCCTAATGTAATCCAGGATTCTTCTGATAATTATTTCCTTTTGAATCTTAAAACTCTGCAATAGATAGATTGCTTTCACTATAATTCAAGGTAGAACTTCAATCTGTTCAAGGCAAGGTGTGATTAGTGTAACTTTTTGGATTGATTTTGAGATTGAGCATATATAGTGTGTGATTGCCTTTGAAATAAATAGACTTCCCTAGATTGACAATTTATATGACACTTGATTGTTTTAATTAATAGGAAATTATAGTGACCAACATTTTGGCGCCGTTGTCGGGGAAGGAAATTATAGATTTCAAAAGAATTTACATTTTTCTTTCAGATGTATAGATTACATGAGAGGACGTGGACCCCCCAAGGAAACTAACCCTACAGGTGGCAGGGGCAGAGGAAGAGGAGGAAGAAAGACTTTCATCGACCAGATTATATCAAAATTTGAATATGTTATTCCTCAATGACCAAGCTCTTGAAAACCAAAGCCTCAACCTTCCTTTCAAGTCAACTTTGAAAAGGATACATTTGAAAAACCAACATACGACATTGAGGATCGAGCAAGTGCAGTAGGGGAACAAACAGAAGAAACCATGGATGGATATAATGAAGAACTGCACCATGAAGAACAAGTAGGTCTTGAAGCAGAGGAAAACGATGAAAACTCTTTTTCTACCTTAAGATTTCCTATTGGTGATCTTCCTAGAGGAGTAGATCCCATGAAGAATATTCCACTTTCAGCTTTACCTAACTTTCATGGTTTATCTTCTAAAGATCCTGATGAATTCCTTTTCGAGTTTGACATATTATGCAGAAGTTATGATTACATTTCCAATGCTAAAAAATTAAAGCTATTCCCAACAAAATTAAAGGGAAATGCATTAAGATGGTTCATGAGTCTTGGAGGTCATGTAATCACAACATGGGATCATATGAAACAAAAATTTCTGCACAAATATCAAGACTATTGCTAAACAAGRGAAAAAAGAGAGGAATTATTCAAGATGATACAGAAAGAGGATGAAAATCTGGAGGACTTTGTGCAAAGGCTACAGTATAATCTACAAAGATCCAGTCAGCCTGATGTAAGTAAGGATATTCTTAAAATAATATTATTAAAATGACTAATGGATGACTATCTAGATATCCTGAATATGCTAGGAAAAGGGGACATATCTAAAGAATCATATGATGAAATTGTTAACCTATGTAGAAGATGTTCAAAAGGAGCTGCAAGGAATAGATCAAACAATAGGGATACCACATTTTCAAGAGTTTAAAAATCAGCCAGTGGAGGAGCAACAAGACCCAAAATAGGTAATATACTTGAGGAATTTAAAACTGACATGTTAAGCTCTTTTGCTTCACAAATTGACACCTTGCAGATTCAAAAGAAACAAGCGAAGCAGAAGCAACTTTGTCCATATTTTGTTCCAAATGCAGAGATAAGCACCCATGAAGGGAATGCCCATTGGATTAAAAGCCAATTTGCACCATTTGTGATAAGGATCATGAAACTCAACAATGCCCTTCTTTACCAGGAATCAAAGCATCATTACAACCAACCGATGAAGAAGATGAAGATGTCTATTTTTTGACACAGAGAAGGCAATGGAAACCACAGGGACAAGGTATGAATATTAATATGCCATTTACATCTTCTAATCGTTGGAATAATTATCCTTCTTTTAGTCAAGAAAATTACCCTCCATTAAATCAAATGAATTACCCACCCATGCAACAAACAAACCCTCCCTTTGTAGACCCAACAATATGGACACCTTGGCCTTCACAACAACAACCTTACCTTAACCAATGGAATCCAAATTGGAGAGGTCAACAACCCTCATTCCCAAATCAATTTCCTCAATTTCAATCACAACTTCAACAACCACTCTCTTTACCCTTAGGTACTCCACCGAATAATCAAATGATGAGACCCCAACTACCTGTACAGCCTAACCCTAACCCCAATAATAAGGTTGTGCAGTGCATTGATATTCAAAACCAGCCTATACTTTCTCTTTTCCCTGCACAATGCAATTATATTCATTTACGATCTGGGAAAATAGTAGAACCTATCATTGATGATGTTACCTCTTCTGATTCCAATAAAGAAGAAATAAAAAAGCACGATGTACTTAAAGAGGTACAACCGTCCTCAAACACTATTGCTGAAACAACAGAACCACCATTCCCTGAGTGTTTAGATTTAACTAAAACGCTTGAGCCACCTGCTTTCAATCTTTCAGGGGAATTACAAAATCTCTATGTCAAAATTCCACTATTACAAGCACTAAGAGATGTGTCAATTTATGGCAGAACTATGCAAGACATTTGTGTTAAGAAACCCAGTAGGAAAATAAAGATCCCCTCACAGTTCATGTCATGGGTGATTTTTCTGCACTAATGTCAGGTAAATCTCCTCTAGTTAAATATGGTGATCTCGACCATCCTACCGTCATAGTGCAAATTGGAAAAACAATAATTCCTCAAGTTCTGGTAGACTTAGGTACTGCTATCAATATTATGACTCTTGAAACTTCACAACTGTTACAACTGAAGGATGAAATTAGAGATACCCCAACCATTCTAGAATTAGCTGACCATTCTACAATCAAACCGGAAGGAGTCATTGAAGACCTAATCATCTCAGTTGAGTCTTGGAATTATCCAGCTAATTTTGTGGTATTACAACCTAAAACAAAGTTGGGGGGTCACCCTCTAATTTTGGGTAGGCCTTGGCTAGCCACAACAGATGCCTTTATCAGCTGTAGATTTGGTTCAATGATAATTTCCAATGGATATGAGACCAAACATCTTACTCTCTACCCTCATGCTACACCCTTGAATAATAATGACAATTCCTTACGGGTGGACTTTGATGATCAAACTACTCAACCTATCTTGACTATCAGACAATCCTTAAGCCTTAAAGATGCCACTGAGGATGAAGTAATTAATAATTTTATTTGTGAACCCTCCTCTATGACTTCAAAAACACATAATCAACTAGCTACACTTTTGGAGTCAGATACCCAGGAAAACCTTAACTCTGAAGACCTACCTCAAACATTAGCTACCATCTCTTCTAAAAGTATACCAGTAGAAATTGAACCTAGCAAAACACTGAATATAAACCCCAACTTGACAGTTGTTGAAACACAACAATTAATGAAGTTACTTCTTAAACATAAGGAAGCATTCACATGGGACTATACAGATATGAAGGGAATCTCTCCTGAATTATGTACTCATCGTATCTATATCAAGGAAGATTGTTGACCTATCTGCCAATCTCAACGATGAATGAACCCTAATTTAAGAGAAATTCTTAAAGAGGAACTTCGAAAATTGCTTAATGCAGGGTTTATATATCCTATATCTGATAGTGAATGGGTTTCCCTGTTGGTAATAGTTCCTCAGAAAAATGGGAAATGGAGAGCGTGTGTAGATTATAGAGCCTTAAATAAAGCCACTCAAAAAGATCACTTTCCATTACCATTCATTGATCAGGTGTTAGATAGTTTGTCAGGGAAGAAATTCTTCTCTTTCTTAGATGGTTTCAATGGGTATAACCAGATGAAAATTGCACCCCAAGACCAAGATAAGACCGCTTTTACTAGCCCCTGGGGAACTTTTTCTTATAGAGTCCTCCCATTTGGACTATGTAATGCACCAACAACCTTTCAAAGAGCAGTTATAGGAATCTTTTCTGATATGATTAATGACTCTATGAAAATTTTTATGGATGATTTTACCCCTTATGGTGTCTCTTTTGAGGAAGAACTACAAAACCTTGAGAAAGTACTTAAACGATGTATAAAATCCCACCTCTCCTTAAGCACAGAAAAATGTCATATGATGATGAGTGAAGGAGTAGTACTTGGACAATTTATTTCATCTCAAGGAATTCAGGTGGATCCATCCAAGATACAAGTCATTAAAGACCTTCCTATTCCCAAAACCCAAACAGATGTGAGAAGTTTCTTAGGACATGCTAGATACTATAGAAAATTTATCAATTTTTTTTCCAAAATAACTTCTCCTTTGTTTGTTTTACTTATGAAAAATGTTGAATTCAAGTGGACTAATCTTTGCTAGGAAGCATTTGATACATTCAAACATCAGTTATCTACAACTCCTATTCTAAGAGGACCTAATTGGACACTTCCCTTTCATATATCCTCTGATGCTTCAAATACTACAATAGGAGTTGTCTTGGGACAAGAAGAAAATCATATCCCTTATGCTATTTACTTAATTAGCAAGAATATGAGTCTTGCTGAACTTAACTATACAGTTACCGAAAAGGAATTTTTAGCAGTTATCTATGCTATTAATAAATTTCGACATTACATCACTGGCTATTCTACTTTTGTCCATACTGATCACTCAGCTATCAAATATTTAATGAACAAATCTGTCACAAATGCTCGAGTCACCAGATGGTTACTATTATTACAAGAATTTGATATTACAATTGTAGATAGACCAGGCAAATAAAATGTAGTTGTTGATTTCCTTTCTCAGTTAACACCTAATGATAATACTCCAGTAGATGATTCCTTTCCTGATGAATATCTATTTGTAGTATCTGCTCACTCACCATGGTATGTAGACATCACTAACTACTTGGTTGTAGGGAAG
This sequence comes from Picea mariana, assembly GCA_032191745.1. Taxonomy (NCBI): domain Eukaryota; kingdom Viridiplantae; phylum Streptophyta; class Pinopsida; order Pinales; family Pinaceae; genus Picea; species Picea mariana. The sequence goes on along the minus strand of JASDQU010100196.1, from coordinate 145,488 downwards.
TTACCACCACACCTATCCCACCAAGAGAAAAGAAGAATCATTCAACAAAGTGCTCGATATAACTAGATAAGTGGGTGTCTTTTCCATGCAGGACTTGATCAAGAAATCCGAAGATGTATTAGAGAAGATGAGGTTTATGATTTACTAAAAACTTGTCATGATGGCCCTTGTGGAGGGCATTTTACTGATAAGAGAACAACACATAAAATTCTCAGGATGGGTTATTATTGGCCCTCACTTTTTAAAGATGCAAAGAAATATGTTCGAGCCTGTGATAGCTGTCAAAGAATGGGTCAACCTAATCATAAAGATGAAATTCCATTAAATCCCCAGGTAGTACTCGAACCATTTGAAAGATGGGCCTTAGACTTTATAGGACCCATTAACCCTCCATCCAATCAAAAAGTTTATATAGTGGTCTGCACAGATTATATGACCAAATGGGTGGAGGCTAAATCACTCCATAGAGCTACGGAAAAAGTTGTTCTAGATTTTTTATTTGAAGATATCTTTATCAGATTTGGAGTACCTAGAGAATTAGTCACAGATGGAGGACCTCCTTTCATTTCTCATGGTTTTAAAGCCATCCTTCAAAAATATCATATTCATCATAGAATGACTACACCATACCACCCCCAAGCCAATGGACAGGTGGAAAGCACANAGTACCTAGAGAATTAGTCACAGATGGAGGACCTCCTTTCATTTCTCATGGTTTTAAATCCATCCTTCAAAAATATCATATTCATCATAAAATGACTACACCATACCACCCCCAAGCCAATGGACAGGTGGAAAGCACAAATAAAGTAATAGAAGCCATTCTCACAAAAACAGTGAAGGAAAAAAGAAAGGATTGGTCTCAAAGGCTTCTTGAAGCATTATGGGCTTACAAAACTACCTAGAGAAATACTACAAGATTCTCCCCCTATGAATTAGTTTATGGAAAAAGTGTTGTCTTTCCTGTGGAATTTGAAATCAAAACCTTAAGGACTGCTTTAGTTGTTAACCTTGATTTGACTGATGCACAAACAACCAGGTTGCTGCAACTTAATGAATTAGATGAAAAAAGACTAGATGCCATTCATCAAACAACTATGATTCAACAATAAAGAACAAAATGGCATGATAAAACCATCAAGCATAAGCAATTCCAAAAATGTAATTGGGCTTTACTATATGATTCTCGGTTTAAAGAATTTCAAGGGAAACTACGTACAAGATGGCTAGGACCTTACGAAGTGGACACTGTTTTCCCTGATGGAATAGTAAGGCTCCTCACAATTGATGACTCTAAAACACCGTTATTAGTGAATGGTCATTGGCTCCGTATATACTAGCGCCCCATTTCGAAAGAAGATTTTAATGCCACATGTGTGGCAGATTCACATTATCTCTTTTTAGAGGAGCCTCCTGCCCCTCATTGCAATTAATTTTTCTGAATTTAATTTCTTTAGTATTAGATTAAATTTCTTTTACTAATAATCCCTGTCAAAGAATGGCATGTTACAATTGATTCTTTTGCAGATTCTCAGGCCTACCAAGAAAGGAAAATCTTACTACAAGAAGATCCAAGCTTCATTTTGTGAAGCATTGCTCCCTCTTTCTTTAATCCATTCATCTTCACTTCCCATTCAACATCCTCATCATTCATCCTTCTTTATTTTTTTTCCTTTCCATTCCCTTTCCCCATTTTTCCATTGCTGAAACACCACTATTCAGCAACATTTTCCTCATTTTCTCCATTGCTGAAACACCACTGTTCAACAACATTTTCCTCATTTTTTCCATTGCTAAAACACCATTGTTTAGCAACATTTTCCTCATTTTACCCATTGTTGAAACACCACTGATCAACAACATTTTCCTCATTTTTTCCATTGTTGAAACACCACTGTTCAACAACATTTTCTTCATTTTTCCCATTGCTGAAACACCACTATTCAACAACATTTTCCTTATTTTTCCCATTGCTGAAACACCACTACTCAACAACATTTTCCTCATTTTCCTATTGTTGAAACACCACTCTTCAACAAACATTTTTCCCATTTTCCCCAATGCTAAAACACCATTTCTTTAGCAGTATTTTCCATTGTTAAAACATCACTCTTCAGCAAACATTTTTCCATTCTTTTCCTGTTGCTGAAACACCACTTTTTCATCATTTCCTATTAATAAAAAACATATTTTTCAGCTCTTTCATTCTCACTTCTCCTATTTTCACACTACAATCTGTCCTTTCACTACTTTCTCCCATGATTAAACAAACCCTTGATACATTTTCTCTCATAACTCCAAAGTCTCTCCCATGGTTACTACAGATCCATTATGGACATGCACTATATTTTTCGAAGTACAAATCAAAGGTAAAGATGAGGTATGTAAACTTTATATGTAAATACAATTGAACTATGGCTAATGAGAAAATCATGATTCACTATTATCATTCACCTAAAGTCACTATTTTTAGCCATAGTTGCTGGGGGATAAATATCAAAATGTGATGCCATCATTTCACATGAACAGACTACCGTCACTCCTTTTTACCCATCATTTGTAATTAATTATTATGAATGTTGGGTAGAGATCTGATTTGACTCAACTAACTATTTGACTATAACACTTGTATAAAAACAAAATATTTATATTGATTGCAGAAGGACAAATGGAACAACCATGTTAAAATCAGCTAACCATGACTCCATGAGTGGGGAACATGTTGGAACTACCTCTACGCTGATTATTAAAAGTGGCAAATCAGTGATTTGGCCATTGGTAGCCCCAAAAAATCAAGGATTTAGGAAGCTGGAAAAATTCCTAAGGGAGGGAAAAGACCTAGGCAAAATTGATAAATAGCATATGTGAGGAGGCAGGATGCTACCAAGTATGCTAGGAAAAGACTATGGAATTTCTTATTGTTATGAACACTGCTGTTGGAGTGTGAGGCAAGAGGAAACTATTGGAATTGTAGGACATTACTGACGAGGGTTTTTATTTTCCAAGTTCACCCTCATGGATTCATGGTCAGGCTAGGGGGTGAATCGGGCAAGTGATTTTGGATGCCCTATTCTATGGTTGGGAGGAACGTGGTTGTTCTCGTTTTTTTCCAGCGAGTTAGTTTCAGATATGTCCTCTTAACCCTCCTCTGTTTAAAATCATTAAATGGTTGGTGTAATGCATATATTAATCATGAATTGAGTAATGCCATGGATGAAAGATCGAAATCAAATGTGATTATCTCTGTTGTATTTTATTGATGGGTAAATACTAAATTTCCATCAATCTACTAGTTACAAGAATATGCTTGGTTAAGTCCTGAAAGAATAATTTCCTATGGGTTAGTTGATTGTTGTATTAGAGTAAAAGTGGTAGACAAATCCCCACAACCGAATGGTTCTTATCGTAATGAACTAATTAAGTTTACATGGTAAACATAAATTAAATAAAGGAAATATACATACATATAGACGTTTATTTATATTTTCCTATAGGTTATGACCTATACAGAAATACAATAAGTAAACGAAATCCTTTTTTTTATACATTTTTTATACATTGTTATTCAGGTACGCAAATGCTTGGGAGAAATTTATGTATGAAAAGTACTTGAAAGAATTGCAAAAATTCTCTACAAAAAGTGTTGGCATATTTATTACGGGCAGAAAACAGGAAAAGTATTTGTTTGTCATTGATGGTAAGCTCATATTGATGATGAAGAACAAGATAAAGTGGCAAGACTAATAGCACAATGATGATCGCATGGAAAGATCAGAAGCATAAACTCCATTTCAGAGTTTCGGATACCGGGAGTTAGAGGAGTCAAGGAAGCAACTCACGACATAAAATTGAAAAATGCGAAACCATGACTTAATCTCCATTTCGGAGTTTCGGATACTAGGAGTTGGAGGTGTCAAGGACACTCATGACAAGAATAATGAAATCGCGAAATGTGAAACCACAACTTAATATCCATTTCGGAGTTTCGGATACCGAAAGTTGGAGGTGTCAAGCACACTCACAACAAGAATGATGAAATCGTGAAATGGCGAATTAATCTGAGTCGTTGATCATTGAGGATCGATCTGAACCGTTGATCAGACACGATGAAGGCCCATGAATTTTTGAAATCATGATAAGATATGGACTTTTGGGTCCATAGGACACTTGGAAAAAGATCGTCATTTCGCTGATTGGACAATGGAAAGTCAAAGAAACAAGGCTCCCTAACCTCTCGAACTCACGATATGTGAAATCGTGAAATAATCCTAGTCATTGGATCAAGGAAAAATCTGGGTCGTCAGACCCAGGAGCTGAATGTGGTAGACCATGTCAGCAAGGATAGGTGGCAGCCTACATCAGAAAGGACATGTGAAGCAGTCATATAAGGACAAGTGTCCAGTTGATTTGGCATTTCAGGAACCTTGAAATCACAATTTTGAGTGACACATGGCAGACACATGGATCACAACACATCATCGAGTGACATCACTGCAGGAATTTAGTTTCGAGAGTTTTAGCATCAACTCTTCCCCAAAGTCCCAAAAGTTGAAGTTTCGGGGCGGAGGATAGCTGTCCAATCACCACGGATCGTGGACCGTTGATCTAAAGAGAGAAGCACTCAAATGATTAGCGAGTGGTCATAGGTTGTGGTCACATCATCAAGAGTTGGAGAATGGCGCTAACAACTAAAATCCATTTCAGAGATCGCGACTTGGAGAGTTGAGATGCCTCGCAACAGGAATTTGCAACATGCAAAATCGTGAAATGCCGAAATGCAAAATTGCGAAGTGCATTTTGGCGCAGCCTATGTTCAGTATTGGTGGTCAGGTGAAGAGAAGAAGCTAGTGGAGCTAAACTCTATTTCAGAGTTTCGGCGATCGAAACATGAAGAGTCGAGACTCTTCACCACAGGAATGTCGAAATGTTGAAATGCCAAAATGCGAAATGGAAAAATCAACGCAAGACCCTGTGCTTGTAATCCAAGGGTGTTGGATACTTGGAAATCTGATCGAAGGGCTACTATTGCTCTTCATGGTTAATTGTTCAGTTATGATTCAACTAGAAGAACTGAATCATGGTTCTTGGATGGTTGGCGTTTCAGTAGCTGAAGCGTTGTTCTAGGGATTTGAGGGGTAACTGAAGGGGTTGTAGTGTATAAAAGAAACACGCACTGACTATGTGTGGTTGGTTGTTCTGGCTGAAAAATGAGTTGAACTGTAGAAAGGTAAAATTACATTATGCGTAGTGTGAAGAAAGCTCAGAGATAAGGAACAAAAGTTGAACTGAGGAGAAAAGGTGAAGAGAGAAGAATGTGAACATATCAAAGAGCATGATAAGGACAGAGAAAAAACAGATAGAAAGAGACAACAAGTCAAGCCAAGTATGAACAGAGAAGAAGAATAGTGTAGCAGAGAAGAATTTCATAACAATGAAGAAGTGGTAAGAATCGATTTATCTATGTTGTTGGTTATTCAATCATTTATTTATAATCAAGGTGCTAGGGAGGTGCTAGGGAGGAATGTGGTCCTCTGATATTCGAGTTGGTGCTTGAATATTGGAAGTTGTTGCTTCCATCTAGTTGTGGCTAGAAAACAGTGTGGTAGGGTGGTTCTCGAGAAAACACAAATTTTTCTTTATACAAGTTTGTGCTTGTATAAATCCAGTTGGTGTTGGAATATTTAGGGAGTTGGTGCTTCCTTCTAGTGGGTGCTAGAGAAACCAGAGAGTTGCTGCTCTCAACAAGTTGGTGCTTGTATAAATCTAGTTGGTGTTGGAATATTTAGGGAGTTGGTGCTTCCTTCTAGTGGGTGCTAGAGAAACCAAAGAGTTGGTGCTCTCAACAAGTTGGAGCTTATAAAACAGAGGTAGTATCCTAACTTTGAGTTGGTGCTCAAACATAGATGATGTACAAAACTTAAAAGACTGCATATCATTTCAAAGAAGAAAGAGGTATTCTCCCTTTATGGGTTTCCTTGTGAAAATAT
>JASDQU010100196.1:82011-132070 GCA_032191745.1 Picea mariana | reverse complement strand
CAGTGAGGATAAGGTCATTAACATAAATAAAAAGAATTATGATATGGATTCTTACTTTCTCATTATATACATTAGGGTTAGAATTCCATCTAGAAAAGTTAGTGTCAAGAAGAAAGTTGTCCATTTTGGCATACCAAGCTTGAGGAGCTTGCTTAATACCATAAAGAGATTTATTAACATGACAAACAAGATTGGATTCATTTTGGAAATATCGAGGAGGTTTTTCCATGTTTATTTCTTCTTGCAAATCCCCATGCAAGAAGGAAAATTTAACATCCATCTGATCGACCTCCCATTTATGCGAGGCATCAAGGACTAGAACAATGTGGGTGGAATTCATTTTGGCTATAGGGGAAATATTTCATTATAATAAATTCCTTAAATGTGAGAGAACCATTTGGAAACTAACTAAGACTTTTGTATTTCAACACTTCCATCTGATGCATACTTATTTCTATACACCAATTTACATATGACAAGTTTTCTTCCTTTGAGAAGAGCTAGTTTTATTCCTTTGAGAAGAGGTACAATATCCCAGGTATTATTCTTCGTCAAAGAGAAATATTCTTCATTCATTGTTGTTTCCCAATATGGACGGCCTCAAGATTTTGAAATGTGTCTAGATCATGATTCTTTGAAACATGACTGGAAATTTAAGAGGCTCGTTGGAACTAGGAACATGTACGATGCAAATTTATAGGATCGCCAACAAGATCACCAACTTCTTCTTGAGTTGAACAATCTCGTTTGGGAAGTGGTGGTACTGGTGCATGTTCATGTTCAATGGAATCATATTGAGGAAGGTGGGTAGGCAGAGGTGGATTTTATCCTCACTTTCATCATATAAAGTAGAAACTAGAATAATAATAGAAGATGGCACAAATGCCAATGATGTCTCACAAGATAAAGATGTCATAAATGTCGAATTAGGCTCATAGGACAAGATATTTTCATAAAATTTAACATCTCTTCTAATAATAATTTCATTGGAATGAGGTTGAAGAATTTGGTAGCCTTTGACATGTTTAGAATATCCAACAAAAATGCAGTTCTCATTTTTAGACTGTAATGATTTCCTTTTCTCATCAAGAATGTGAGCCGATGTGATCCATATGGATATCGGTGGCCACCCACCTTTTCCAAATGGCTCAAAATGACTTTCTAGCATTTTGGCAATTTACTATTTTTAGCAGGTTTTAACTTCCGGGGCCATTTTGAGGGTCCAAATGAAGGTTTTTAGAGATAAAGGTTCTCAATGATATATGAAGGCATGATTGAGCCCCCAAAATTAATCTCCTCAACGATACCTTTCCAACGAGCTATCACATTCCTAAAACGGAGATCGTATGCAAAAGTTATGACCCTGGGAAGTTGATGTTCTCACTTACCCAAACGGGGCCCACACGACTTTTGGTGCTTCATCTCCTAGGGTTAGTTTTTTGGATGTCTATGACTTTTGGCATTCTCGTTTATTGTAAAAAATCCGTCATAGCCTCATTGTAATCATCTTCTTGCGAATGCGAGTAGTCGTCACATCTCTTCTCAGAGATAAGCTGCCACCATTCTAGCGAGTCTTCCACTCTGTATTTTTACAGTCTCTGTACATTTATTCCATTAATAGAAATCGTGTATTATTGTATATATGTGTTTATGGTTGCATATTCAATACATTTCTATTATGTTATTGAATATCTGTGATATCTCTGTGCATTTCTTTATTATATCTCTGATCTAATTTCATGCCGAAAATAATCCGGATCAGTGGTATCAGAGCAGGCTTCTCTTGATCATTTTTTCAGTGCATGTCCTCGACGAGGTCCGAGTATAGCAGGTTGGGTCTCGAGCTTGTCTCTCTTGAAGACAATCTCTCTCGCACACCCAAGAAACCCTCAATGGTGGAAGGAAAGAAAAACGACAGAGCAGACAATCCTATCAATCTGTTTCTTGAGAAAGCTCTCACACGACAGAGGGACGAAATGATGGAGAATTTTTCCCACATCCTTCAATGTATGTCGATAGAATCAGGCGCATATTCATCAAGCGACCACTTTGGAGGCACCTCGCCTTTCAAGGTACAACTTAACTTTGATATTCCTTTATTTGAAGGACAAATAGATGCAGAAGCCCTAGAAAATTGGTTAACTTTGCTAGAAGGTTATTTCTCTATTCACAATTTTTCCGACAAAGAAAAGATCACCTTTGCACTCCTTAAAGCTCTCCCTCATGTCAAACATTGGTGGGAAACTTACTGGGAGAAAATTTCCATAGAGGAGTCTGGAATATATGGGGCCGATCCCACTTGGGATATTTTTGTTGATGCGGTAAAGGAACAGTATTACCCTGTTGGCAACTATGAGGACCAGTACATGAGATGGAATACACTGCGGCAAGAGAGGGGCCAAGCAGTTCTAGAGTTCACCAATACCTTCCATACCTTGCGCACCAAGCTGGGTATCAAAGACTCCGAGCGACATTTGGTCCTAAAATACCGTGGGGCTCTACAAAGATACATCAATACTGAAATGGATTTTATGGACATATCATCACTCGATGTTGCTTATCGATATGCTATTAAAATTGAGCAGAAATTTAAGCACCAGAACAAATAGGAATTTGGGTCTACAAATCTGCAACAACCAAAGTATGACAAAGACAACCCTAACAAACAGTCTCACGAAAACCAGTCCAAGACGCAGGAAAAGAAGGGTCACGAGAAGACAAATAAGGAAATCGGAAAATGGTGCGATTTCCACTAAATCCCCTGGCACAATGCCGATGAATGTCGCTCAAAACATTCATTGGTGGCCGAGATCAAAGACAAAGAGCCAAACCCTGATTCAGAATCTGATTCTGAAAATAATGGTAAAGGACAGATCATTGACGTAGACCCCACTGCTATTGTCGCGACCATAGCAATTCAACTAGAAGAAACAATAGATTCTGAAGAGGGGGAGCACCTTTTTCATTCACAAATGTGGGTGAAGGGGACCCCGCTGCATTTTATTGTTGATAGTGGAAGCCAGAAGAACCTCATCTCAGCAGAGGTCGTCAAACAATTGGGATTGTCGACAACACCACACCCACAGCCATACAACATCGGGTGGCTTCGGCAAGGAAGAGATCTCTGTGTCAATCAATAGTGTCGATTGTCATATGACATTCAACCCTTCAAGGATGAGGTATTATGTGATGTTGCCCCACTAGATGTCTATGATGTTCTCTTGGGCCAACCATATATGTGGAGATGCCATTCTATTTATGAGTCTCGACCCCGTAGTGTCATTGTTACTTTGGGGGGTCATCTCTACAGAATACTAGAGGTAGTTTCGACTACTGTTCCATCTAAAAAGTGCCGCAAGGTAGTATCTCATACTGCAAAATTCAGCTTCTTCACAATCTGTTCAAAAGGAGAACAAAAGGACACTGCAACCACTACAGCCTTTCCCCAAGAACCTTCTATCCAATAGAAGCAGGTCGACAAGGCTGTAGCAAAGAGAAAAGATTCCTTCTGCACATCGTCCTCTCATGTATCTATACTTGTTGAGCAACCTCAACCACAACAGGTTCGTGACAGATTTCCACAAACTGAGCAACACGATGTCTCCAGCAAGACAAGCAGCTCACCAAGATGCAGATTCAACAAATGATTTTCCCTCTCCCTCGGGAACTCAACACAATGGAGAACATTGCTTACTAAGGAGGGAGTATTGATCCAAGTGGATATCGGTGGCCACCCACCTTTTCCAAATGGCTCAAAATGACTTTCTAGCAATTTTGGCAATTTACTATTTTTAGTAGGTTTTAACTTCCGGGGCCATTTTGAGGGTCCAAATGAAGGTTTTTTAATATATAGGTTCTCAATGATAGCCAAAGGCATGAATGAGCCCCCAAAATGAATCTCCTCCACAATACCTTTCCAACAAGCTATCACATGCCTAAAACAGAGATCGTATGCAAAAATTAGGACCCCGGGAAGTTGATGTACTCACTTACCCAAACGGGGCCCACATGACTTTTGGCGCTTCATCTCCTAGGGTTAGGTTTTTGGATGTCTAGGAATTTTTGCATTCCCATTTATTGTAAAAAGGCCTTCAGAGCCTCATTGTAATCATCTTCTTGCAAATGCGAGTAGCCGTCACATCTCTTCTCAGAGATAAGTTGCCACCATTCTAGCGAGTCTTCCACTCTATATTTTTACAGTCTTTGTACATTTATTTCATTAATAGAAATCATGTATTATTGTATATTTGTGTTTATGGTTGCATCTTCGATACATTTCTTTTATATTATTGAATATCTACTATATCTCTGTGCATTTCTTTATTATATCTTCGATCTCATTTTGTGCCGAAAATAATCCGGATCACCATGCTACACTACCAAATACATGGAAGTGGCCTACATCTAGATTAATTTTAGTCCATGCTTATTCCAGTGTTATATTTTTTAAATCCTTTGTGGGAGTGTGATTTACTATGTAATTTTCACAATTAATGGCTTTCTCCCAATAATGAATACTTAATCCCTTAGTTTGGATCATACAATTACCCATGTATTTTAATGTGTGATTCTTTCTCAAAACAAAACCATTTTTTTATGGTGTATATGGAATAGTGTGTTGCATTTTAATGTCATGTTTAGTGAAATAACATGTAAAATCAAATTCACATATTCACCTCCATTAGATGTTTTTAACTTTTGAAATTGATGTCTAGATTGTTTTTCTACAATGGCTTTGTAGGCCAAAAAATTGTCAAAAAAATCACTATTAATTTTTAAGAAGTAGACCCAAGTGTGCCTGGAGAAGTAATAAATGAAATTTAAGAAGTGATTGCACCCAAATAAAGAAGGAGAAGGAAGTGGACCAAAAAAATAACTGTGAACAAGCTGCAAAAGGGATGAGGCATGCAAAGAATCACACTTTTCAAAACTATCCCATTGATGTTTTTTGAGAACACAAATGACAAAAACACCATCTTTGCAAGAAACGAGAGGAAGACTAGTCACCATATATTGATTACATAGTTTCTACAATGAGTGATAGTTTAGATGACCAAACCACTCATGCCAAAATTTTCTCAAGACATCACTATGAGAAACAAAAATTGATGGTAAATATAATGACCCAAAGTTGTCATATTTGTACAACCCGGTAATATCATCAATACTTCGAGTTACTAAGACATTCTTAGGATCTTTTAAATCCTTGATTACAACTTGGTGAGATGAAAAATATACAATCTTACCTTCACTACAATGAGTGATATGATACACTAATATGTTGACTAATTGGCCTGGTTTCCATTGATGTAAACCATTGAAGCAAGTATGGTAGCAAATTCTGGTATCCCCAACAATATGTTTATAGGATTAAAGTTTTTTTGATGTATAATGGTATGAAGGGTAGTATGTTTGAAGGTAAAACTATTCTATATGGATAGCACTTTCCATGCCATTTTTGGTGATATGTGGAATGTTACGTAAATCCTCACGGTTAGAGAGTTATGGCCTTGTGAAGTTAGAGAACCCTCATGAGTTATCTAGAAGGTCAAAGAAGTCAAGTTATTATGGAAGCCCCTAGAAAAAGGGTGACTAGTCAAGTGGGTGAAACTAGGAGTTAATCATGGGTTAAGTTGTTGAAATAAGAAAATAATTAAAAACCAGTTAGTTGGAACTAGAAGTGGAGAACTTACTATTTGTAGCAAAGTGGGTTAGAAGTGGACAAGTGGTTAGAAGTGGGTTAGCCCTAAAAGAAGGAAGTTGGGTTAAGTTGGTTAGAAGGTAACCCCTTGAGGAAGATACATGGAAGTATAAATAAGAGAGAGGCTCTCCTATTAGCACCTATTGATCACATTGAATATCTATTATTGTGAAAGGTTTAATGCAAGTACTGATTGATCCATCTAATGTCACACAGTTCTGAGGAAGCACGAAGTGTTGATGACAAAGGTGTTACACATCAAAATTGCTCAGCTGGATAAGTGTCACATGTCCCTCTCATTCGTCGTAAGTGTCGCATCTTTCCTACAACTTTCGCAAGTGTCGCAAGTTGGTCACTAGTGTCGCAAATGGTGTTCAAACATATTGTCATGACGATGAAACTAAGGAGACACTTATAAGATTGATTTGAAGGAGGAGAACTGGTGTACTGAAGTCAAACAAATCTTGACACCTAAAAAGAGCCCAAAAACAAATGTTTTGAGGGGGAGCACTCCCCCAGTTTAGCTCCAGAAGCCCTGGCGCTCCCCTATCATGCTTCAGGGAGCATTATAACGCCCCCCAGCCCCCTTTGAAGGAGCGTTACTCATCTTGAGAGCGTTGGTTCTTTCCCAAGGCTTACCAGGGAGCGCTACAACGCTCTGATGCCCCTTATAAGGGAGTGTTGCCTAATCTGAGGTAGTAGTTGGCCCATTGAGGAGAATAAGGGGAGGATCTTTCGAGATTAGGAGGCAGTTGTGCTCGAATTCTTGGTTTTATCAAGAGATCCCTGATCTAAGGAGAAGGTTCCCAACTTGTTCTAAAGATAACTCAAGAGGTTAATCTCCTCTTAACCTATATAAATAGGCTCTATCATGGGAAAAAAGGGAATGATACCAAACTTATGATCTCATAAGTGGAGGAAGAATTGAAGTTATGAAACTTATGATCTTGGAGGAAACTTACAGTCAGCCAAAGGAGAGTGATCAGTGAAGTTGTTGTTATCCAGGTTATGGATCTTTAAGGCAAGGGTTAGACGAAGGGGACTTGACGAAGTTGTCGCATTCGCATCTACGATTGTAAGTACTGCTGTCATTATTCTCATCAATATGACACACTTGGCCTGTTTATTTCTAGTTTGTGTCTAATGTCACACAAACTTATCACTAGTTGGTAGATCTGTTTTCAAGCTAACATCAATAGAGTAGGAAGCGGTTGTATCTTGTTTTGTCCATAGGATCTAGCTAGAAGAAAAGGACTGGAGCGCAACTCGGAGTGTGCAGGGACAAACGTTGATAAAAAGGTACTCCTGACATCCTTCCTTCTCATGTGTTAGTTTAGATAGATTTGAAAGGAAGTCAATGTACATGATAAGCACTTTTTTGTCTAGGGTTAAGGTCAAGCTCTAGAGGTAATCTACCTGTTCGCAGGGAGATTTTCCTACAACAGAAACCGGTGACTCCGTTGGGGAAGTAGCCTCAAATCGAAACCTTTTGTTTTGATTTTCTCCTCATTGACCTTGTTCTATCCCTTGATTGTTTTGGACCTGGTTCACTCCTCTTTGATTAGTTTCATGAGCTGATTGGCTCCTTACCTTATCACATTCAACATACTTGTCAAGTTTGAATCCCAAATTTTGGAATTTTTTGATATTTTTGGGCTTTTTAGACCCTGGCGCCCCTGTCCTAGTGTTCACAGAGTACCAGCGCCCCCACATACCTATACACAGAGTGCTACAACGCTCCTTTCCCTTGGAAACAGAGCGCCAGCCTCTTTTTGGCCAAAAAACCCTCCAGAAGTGCCTTGTTTAGGGTTTGCCTCTGTGTGTCTTCTGCTGAGTGATCTAGTGAGTCAATTTTTCTTCCTTATCAGCCTTGACATCTATCTTTTTGAAGAATAAACACCTTTTCAATTGGATCTTGTAGCCTTCTTCACCATTTTCATTGAGTTTTTCCCGTTGAGTGAAGCTTGAAACCTATGCATTGATTTTCTCTTCTCTTCAGTTGAGTAAAAAACCTTGGTGAAGGTCATCAAAGGCCTACAAACCTCTTTGTCTTGATTTTGGTCAAGGTCATTGTTCTTCAATTTTTTCTTTTGGGTGTGAAGTTTGTTTTTTTCTTTGATTTTTTATTTTCTTTCAATTTTCGTTTTGATTGCTACGAAAGGGTGTATTGTTTGTGTGACTTTTGCTTGTGCTAGTTTAGTTTTCATTCATATAAGAAAGATAATTAGCAAGACAAGCATTGTGTTGTATTGATCATCACTCATACACAAACAATAAAAAAGAATCTGCATGATTGATTCTGCATATTAGAAGGCATTTAAATTTTTTTGCATTACATCAGGATTTGATTGAGAAAAGAATCGTTTGAGGGCATTCCTTAGTTGTGCTGGATTAGTGAAATAACTCTCTCTCTCCCTTAGCTAGATGTTCATCGAAAGGAAATGATTGCTTATCATGTTTGATGCACTCTTTGGGTCTAAGTCATAATTCCATTTGTTTCACTTCCATGCACCCCTTTGCGTAAAGAACAGCCATAAAAATCAATGCTAATTAAAAGTTATCTAGAACTTTTTCTTTTCTAGGATCCTCCACCAACAGTAGACCAGGCTTAGTACTTTGGATTAGGGCTGTGAGCATAACTCTCCAAAGTTTCCAAAACAAATAGTAGCATCCTGAGTTAGGGAGAGTCAAATCCAGTTATCATATAAGTCTGCCTGGGATCCCCATCTCACACAGGGGTTACGCACGAGGTTGCATTCGGGTGAGCTACAGGGACTAACCCTCCATGGTTTAACTGATTGTGGTGGTCAGATCATGTTATGGGGATCACTTTAAGGTAAATCCACAATTACTGCGTGTAAGCCTTTTAGTTGATTTCGGGCTTGATACCCTGCCCGTATGTTCAGATCGGACTGTCGACTGTTCCCACCCAGGGGCTGACTGTGAATTGGTAACCTTAGTGGACATAATATTTAGGGTCTTACACAAGGTGACGGTGACGAGAAGTCTCACTGTACCTGGAGCAGACATTGGTCAAACTCACTCGGGCTCCTTGGAGGGTAAATCCACAGTTACTGCATGGAAGCTTGCACCAAGCCGTAAGTCTATTAAGCAGGTCGCCATTGTAATTGTTCCACCCTATCCCCACCCCTTCTGGACTTGATCACGCGACGTTGGATTTCATCACCAACTAGTACGGTCATCAAAAGAAGGTCATGTTTGCTTGGTTGTGATTCTTAGATTCTATTAGCGTATGTTGTTTCTTTTACTTAGTGGACCTTAGGTCAAGTCAGTGTTAATGGCATCGAATCTTGGGAGTACCAATGGAGGAACCCCTTCTTCTGGGGAACCTTATACCTTTCCTTCATTTGGAAACTTTGGTCCTCCATATGTTGTCACCTTGAGTCTTCCAGGACTCACTATTGGATTACCAGTTTGGTTGTTCCCCACTCCGGTGATCCCAAATCCTCCTAATGTTTCAGTTGCACCTAATACTTTGGATGTTAATACACCACCCACACATCAACCTCACGTCAACTTTTCGCCTTCTTTTCCCGTCAAGTCTCCTTCCATTTGTCCTTCTTCGCCTAGTGAAAGCTCTAAAGCAAGTAGCCCGATTGATCAGAAGAAGAAGAAATGGAAAGAGAAGAAGAAGAAGAACCCGAAAAGGACCAAGGCCCCAACAACATCAAATGTTGGCTCTAAGAAACCAGTTACTATTAATAGTATTGGGAGTGTTGATGAGATGAAAAAGATTAAAAGAAACAATCCAAACCCCAAATTCCCTTGGAGCCTTTGTAATGGTGACCACTTTCTGAGAGATTGCCCCGGTCTTACCCAGGTCTTAGAAATTTGGTCCTCCACGTCATCGACCTCTCTCGTTCATTTCGATGATACCCCATAAACTAGTGATGTTCAGGTTGGTAAGAAGAAGAAAACTGTCAAGTCCCTTGCATGTTATGTAAAGGTAATCATTACTCTCACCTTTTTCCTCGCATGGACGAGGCTTCTTCTCTTTTGGAAAAACTTCAACTTCCAAAATCTTATCGTAAGCTTTCCTCCGACCCATCATTGGTTGATGGACTGGTCAATCTGGTTCCATCCCTGGTCAGTGCGGTTGATGAAGTGGTCAATCTAGTTTCCTCCTTGATTGGACCACAAACCCAAGTAGTTGATCCAGCTCCGTCATCGATCATCCTCACTCTTCATCAAAAGAGTGATGCCAAAGCGGTCAATCCGTCTCCACCTGTCGACCCCATTCTTCCCTTGGAGAATGAAATTCAAGTGGTCGATCCGGTTTCACCATCGATCAATCCCATTCCTCCATTGAGGAATGTCAAAGTGACTGATCCAGTCCCTTCCTCGGTCAGTCCCACTCTTCCTATGAAGAGTTCCAAAGTGGTCGATCCGGTTCTGCCATCGATCGATCCCACTCCACCTTTGATGAGTGCCAAAGTGACTGATCCAGTCTCTTCCTCGGTCAATCCCACTCTTCCTCTGAAGAGTGCCAAAGTGGTCGATCCAGTTTCTCCATCGGTCGATCCCAATCCTCCATTACGAAATGTCAAAGTGACTGATCCAGTCTCTTCCTCAGTCAGTCCCACTCTTCCTCTAAAGAGTGCTAAAGTGGTCTATCCAAGTCCACCATTGGTTGATCCGATCCAATCATTGGTTGATCCTACTCTCCTTCTAGAGAGTAAACCCGATACTGCCCATGTTTTTCTCGTTAATACAAACTCTACCATGCCTGGGGGCATTCCTCCTCCTCCTGTGGAACCCCCTCCAAGTAATGAAGCCACCCTTTTTTATTGGGGTGCGCTAACTGGACCTCGTCTTCCCTCTCACGTTCCTTTCCAAATTACAGTTCAGGTTTGTGGTCGGGACGTTCCTCAAATGTTGATAGATGAAGGTGCGTCTGTTAGTATTTTGTCTTCTGTTGCTTGGTACGCTTTGGGTTGTTCACAAATTGCACGAGTTACACAGAATCTGTTAGCTTTTAACAGAAGAACTAGTCAACCTTTAGGGATCCTTCCTCAATTTCCTATAACTTTGGGAGGGAAAACTGTCTTTATCGATGTCATGGTAGTTCGAGACCCCTTGGATTTCTCTTTACTCCTTGGGCGGGATTACGTCTATGCTATGAAAGCTCTTGTATCCACCCTTTTCCGTGTGATATATTTCCCTCACGATGGAAGAATTGTGACTATCGATCAACTTTCATTCATCGGCCCCGAATGGGTTACCTCCCTAAGTGGTTCTTATATGCAGACAGTATCACCCCCGCCGCATGTCAATTATGTGGCGTTCTCTCCCATGACCTCAACTTCTAACGATTTGGATCCGGTAGTTGACATGGTGATCTCTTCGGTAGGGTTATTGGAGCATGATCTCCTTCCTCCTATCGCGACCCTCGACATGTGTTCCTTCCAGAGTGATTCTCTTCCATCCGATGATGATCTCTTGGAATCCATGATAGATTTTTGTCCCTTGACATGGTGTCCTTCTAGAGCATTATCCTCTTGGAAGCCATGATCAAGAAGTAGTCACGAGCATAGTTTCTCTTCTCTGTG
Source organism: Picea mariana (assembly GCA_032191745.1). Classification (NCBI taxonomy): domain Eukaryota; kingdom Viridiplantae; phylum Streptophyta; class Pinopsida; order Pinales; family Pinaceae; genus Picea; species Picea mariana. The sequence goes on along the minus strand of JASDQU010100196.1, from coordinate 120,799 downwards.
GAAAGATCGTTAAAAAATGAAACAGAGGCCACTAGCTTTCATGCTGGGGGCATGTCATGAGCATAGTTTCTCTTCTCTATGGCAAGCTCGTTAAAAAATGAAATAGAGGCCACTAGCTTTCATGCTGGGGGCATGTCACGAACATAGTTTCTCTTCTCTGTGGCAAGCTCATTAAAAAATGAAACAAAGGTCCTGAGCATAGTTTTCTTCTCTGTAGCAAGCTCATTAAAAAATGAAACAACAATCTAGGGATCAAACCTGGAACCTTGAGCATAGTTCTTTTCCTGTGTCAAGCTCGTTAAAAAATGAAACAATCACCTCTCCTTTCAAGTTGAGTCTTTCACCGAATCTCGTAGACGTCGAGTCGAGTCTTTCATTAGGTCTCATTTTTCAACCTTCATTTCATCCACCTGTATCCTTTTTCTCCATCTAGCACAAAAATTGGTGACAACCTCAAAGTCGGTGAATGAATTGAAGCTTGGGGGGCATGTCTCCAACCTTTGATGATCATTCTGGAGCTAAGACACTAGCTTTCAATCTGGGGGCATACCAAGCTTAGTCTTTGTTCTTTCTTGTGCTCGTAAATACATGAGAATGCAACCGGGTAAACTTTTATCTCTTTTTCGGACCAGTATGGATACGAACACACGAAAAAGGAACCCCCTTGGAGTCTCCTTTAAACCCTTTTCAGACTCTCTAAATATGAAAAGATTGTCGAGTGATATTGCTTTCTTTCACACTCGTTAAAAGGTGAGAAAGAGTGTCTTTCGAGCGATAGTTTAACCCTTTTTCGGTCTCGTTGGCTTAGTGTACGAAAAAGGAACTGAGAGAGTTCTCTTTTAAGTGTTTTTCCAAACTCTATAATCCTAAAAAACCTTCGAGTTTTCTGTCTTTGGACTCATTAAAGCACATATCGATAGACCCATATGGGACCGAACCGTTACTTCTTCCAGTTCGTTAAGAAAAGGAAGAGGGACTTACCGAATTTGAGTTATATCGAGCATGTGGTATCCTCCTCGAGCTCATTAAATCAAAAAGAGGTACTCATCTATATGTATGGGGGAAAAAATTGAAAGGAGAAAGCCAAGTAGTCTCTTGAGAACATCATCCAACACTTCTTAGAGTCTCCCTTGAACATGACACTTTGTTGCTTTGCACATATCATAATCTGTTGAACCTCTGCACTGAACCAATGTTTTGAGTTCCTTTCACTCCTTTGGGTCACCCGATGTAAGTCACAGTATCCATTGCATAGTTTTGGTCCACGTCATGTTTTGTTGTTGTGCCCCAGTGTTCAAGGGAAGTATCCACCTTGAGAGTCAGCCATCCCAAGTATCTTGTCTCAAAACCTATGTCATTACATGTCCATTTGATTTTCCAAACATATCTCCATTTCTGTTTCGTGTCATTGATGGGGGATACATCAAGGTCCTCCCTTGATGAGTCTATTCCTATCGACTCCAACACATTATCCGGGAATCAGACTTAGAAACTAGTTAGTACTTGGGGACTTGCATGCCTCAATGGCAGGCCTCCTCACATTCGACAGTGGGTTTACATCATTGATCCCTAATCGAATGATTCCATGAATGTTCGACCTCATCTCATGTACTCACATTCACTGGAATGTACTAGGGTACCTTGGGAATCATTGACATTAATGGTGATCTCCCTCTCACTTGTTAATGGTTCACACCATTGACCGGTAATCAAGTGGTTTCTGCCATGTTCGACATCAGGACATCTATTCACATGGTCAGACTTGTACCATCTTGGGATTGGTAAGAAGACCCTGGGTTGAGCGATCAATTTGATATATGATTTGCCCAGGCTATGAAGGAGTTTCTATTGGACAAATGACACATACATTGTTACATAGATCCACTTTGTATTGGTCGTGGCTATGTCTTGTCATCTCGTAGATCCATTGTGTATTCTTCGTGGCTACGATCAGTCCGAGACATTCGAGTATAGATCCATGTTGTATATTTGGTGGCTATACCTTTTTATCAATACAAATATGGATCCGCGGTGTATTTTATGGCGGCCATGTCCTACTAAGTCTTGATCACCCAAGCATAGGTATGCATGCTTTGGGTTTTGAACTATATCATGATATTAGTTGGATGTTTGTGTGAAGCTTCCATCAGGTTCTCCGAGTCTATACCATTGCTTGAGCATCTACAAAGTATTTCAGTTATCATTTGGCATCTTCTAACTTCATACGTTGGGGGGCATTCTGTTACACATAAAAATTTCTCAGTTGGATAAGTGTCGCATGTCCCTCTCATTCGTCGTAAGTGTCGCATCTTCCCTACAACTTTCGCAAGTGTCACAAGTTGGTCACTAGTGTCGCAAATGGTGTTCAGACATATTGTCATGACGACGACACTAAGGAGACACTTATAAGACTGATTTGAAGGAGGAGAACTGGTGTACTGAAGTCAAACAAATCTTGACACCTGAAAAGAGCCCAAAAACAAAGGTTTTGAGGGGGAGCGCTCCCCCAGTTCATCTCCAGAAGTGTTGGCGCTCCCCTATCATGCTTCAGGGAGTGTTATAATGCCCCCTGGCCCCCTTTGAAGGAGCGCTGCTCATCTTGAGAGCGTTGGCTCTTTCCCAAGGCTTACCAGGGAGCGCTACAATGCTCTGATGCCCCTTCTAAGGGAGCGCTGCCTAATCTGAGGCAGTTGTTGGCCCGTTGAGGAGAATAAGGGGAGGATCTTTCGAGATTAGGAGGCAATTGTGCTCGAATTCTTGGTTTTATCAAGAGATCCCTGATCTAAGGAGAAGGTTCCCAACTTGTTCTAAAGATAACTCAAGAGGTTAAGCTCCTCTTAACCTATATAAACAGGCTCTATCATGGGAAAAAAGGGAATGATACCAAACTTATGATCTCATAAGTGGAGGAAGAATTGAAGTTATGAAACTTATGATCTTGGAGGAAACTTACAGTCAGCCAAAGGAGAGTGATCAGTGAAGCTGTTGTTATCCAGGTTGTGGAGATTTTAGGCAAGGGTTAGATGAAGGGGACTTGACGAAGCTGTCGCATTCGCATCTATGATTGTAAGTACTATTGTCGCTATTCTCATCAATATGACACGCTTGGCCTATTTCTTTCTAATTTGTGTCTAATGTCACACAAACTTATCACTAGTTGGTAGATCTGTTTTCAAGCTAACATCAATAGAGTAGGAAGCAGTTGTATCTTGTTTTGTCCACAGGATCTAGCGAGAAGCAAAGGACTGGAGCACAACTCGGAGCGTGCAGAGACAAACGTCGATAAAAAGGTACTCCTGTCATCCTTCCTTCTCATGTGTTAGTTTAGATAGATTTGAAAGGAAGTCAGTGTCCATGACAAGCACTTTTTTGTCTAGGGTTAAGGTCAAGCTCTAGAGGTAATCTACCTATCCGCAGGGAGATTTTCCTACAACAAAAGGTTTTGGAGTTACAAAAAATACAAGAAAAACCCTAGTTTTTGAAGTGTAGTGGGTTGCACTAGAGGAAGTCGCGTACATACGTAGGATGTCAGTAGAACAAGGTGTGTACATACGCAGTTTGGGAGTAGATCAAGGCACATACTTGTGGAAGAAGCCATGAAAGGTTGAGCTATTGAAGGTGTCAGGTCTTCAGAGTCTGAAAGCAAGCTCACAGGAAGGTCTACAGTGATCAAGTACAATATATCTATCTACTGGTTCAAAAGGTATGTCATATTTCTATGAGTAGTTGGATTTTGTTATGTACATGAGATATGGCTATGAGGGTTTGAGGATTTTCCATAGAGATATTATTGGTATTATGACACTTATTGTATAATTCATATCTATAAAAGTAAAGTTCTAGTATACTTGATATTATTCATTGGTACATATTGTTGGTTCAAGTATTTGAGGTATAACTAGTATTCTTGGTACATGGTTGAGTGTTTTAGTTGTGAAGATTTTGTGGAGTTGTTTGTGAAGTTTCAGACTGCATATCAGCAAGGGTTTGATGTCTAGTCTATGTGAGGGTTATTATTCTTGTTCATGATTATACACGCCTGTATGGAACATGAATAGAGAGATATATATGAAATTGATTAAGTGATATGTATGAGGATGTATCCACAGGGAACAACTACAAGTTAAACATAGTGACATGTTGCAGGTTGATTTGATAAGAGACAACCAAGTGTTTGAGTTTCAAAAAAAGTGAAAAACCCTAGATTTCATAAGGCGTACACAGTTTGCAATATAGACAAGCCGCATACATACACGAGTTTCATTACAGACAGGTCACGTACATACACAAGCATCAACATAGATAGGTTGCGTACCTATTTGGATTTGTTGGTGGAGGAAAGGTATATGTACAGGTTGGTTACATGATATTGGCACATGATGATTACAAGTTATCGGTACATATTGGTACAGGTTTACATTGGTATATCTCACAGTGACATTGTGACAGTGGTTTCATCATCTTACTTATACTTCAGGGTGGAAGGACAGGGAAAGGATAGGTGGTTGTAGCCACCTTCTGGTTGTAGTTGGAGAACATAAGAGGTTGTAGCCTCATTTTGGTTGTAGCCAGAGAATTGGGGAGTTGGATATTCCCTCATTTTGTAGCCTGAATATATAGGGGCTCAGAGCCTCCCTCCGGTTGAAACTGGAGAAAAAATGAAGTTGGTTCTTCCAATGAATGTAATTCTTAAAGACATATAAGAAAAATCATTTTGTGGTTTCTCCCGCATTGGGTTTCCATGTAAAAATACTGGTTTATTATGCATGTGTGTGATTGTTCATTGGTTATGGTTTATTTACTCTACACTTATTGGATGACAATGTTATATTGATCATAAAGATAAATAACACTTACATATTCTGGTTAAAAGGATTAAAATTTCTCTTTTACTAATTCAACCCCCCTCTCAATAATCCAACAATTGGTATTAGAGAGGGTTCCTTCAGAAATTAGTTTAATCATTGAAAGGTAGACCATGGAGAGAAAAGTATGTATAAAAATGGAATGTCGCAGCTTGATGGAAAAAACTATGCATTCTAGAGCAGAAGGATGAAAACATATGTACATGCACATGGATTTGAGGCTTGACAATCAGTTGTAGATGGATATAATGAACCAACAGTTCCACCAACAAATGACAATGGAAGTAAACTCAATCTAAATAATTCAAAATCCACAAATTCACTTCTGAATGGTCTTTTTGATTCGATATATGTCAAAGTTATGCATTGCAGCTCCGCTAAAGATATTTCGGAGAAACTTCAAAATATTTATGAAGGAGAAGAAAAAGTAAAGGAAGCAAAGATTCAAACTTATAGAGGTCTATTTGAATAGCTAAAGATGAAGGAAGATGAGAATATTGCAACTTTCTTATTATGAGTTGATGAAATAGTGAATGCAATCATAGGATTGGGAGAAGAAGTTGATCAATCTATAATTGTTCAAAAGGTACCTAGATCTCCTCCAATGAGATTTGATCCTAATATCTCAGCATTAGAAGAAAGAGAAGATCTAGAATCGATAAGAATGGAAGATATACATGGAACCTTCACAACCTATGAAATGAGAACTAAATAGGAGAATCCAGGTATTAATGAAGCAACATGTGACATCCCCAGAAATAATTTATTTTTAAGTTTGAGATTTCTTAGGAAAATTATTCAATTTTGGTAAATTCAAAATTGGAAAAGTTTTTCCATTTTTGGCAATTTCAAATTTCGAATTTAATTAATTGTAATTAATGACTATGACTGTTGGGAAGAGACCTGATTTGACCCAACTAACTTCTTGACTATGACACTTGTATGAAACAAAATATTTTATAATTATTACTAAAAGACAAATGGAACAACCATGTTGAAATCAACTGACCATGACTCCATGAGTGGGGAACATGTTGGAACTACCTCAGGGATGATTGTTACAGGTGGAAAATGAGGAATTTTTCCATTGGAAGCCACTTAAAATTAGGGATTTGCAAATCTGTAAAAATTCCCAAGGGAGGGAAAATACCTAGGCAAAAATAATTTTGGATATATGGCATATGTGAGGAGGAAGGACGATGCCTAGTATGTTGGGGAAAATTATTGTTTTCTTGTTGTTATGAACACTACTTGCTAAGTGTGAGGTGAGGAGAAGACTGCTGAAATAGAAAGGCATTTGCTGAGGAGGAGTTTTGAGTTAGCCCTCATCGATTCATGGTCAGGCTAGGGGGTGAACATGACAAGTGATTTGGCTACCCTGTTCTAAGGTTGGGAGGAATGTGGCTGCTCCTTTTTTATTTCAATAAACTGGTTCAGATATTTTCTTCTACCCTTATCTGGTTATCTATCTCTTATTTTGAAATGGTGGTCATAATACATCTATATATATTTCTGGTTAAATTATTTCTGATGCATTTCTTTTTAAATTAAGAGTTTCTTAGATGTTAATGACTGAAAGAGTAGAACTAGTATAATTTTGTTTGATTGATGGTTGAAAGTTAAGTTTCGAATGGATAGGAACAAATGTAGGAAAACCTCGCCAATTTAAAATTATACTTCACATTTTAGAATTGGCTCTATATCCAAAATTCGAGTAGAACCAGAACGGTGTAAACACGCTGGAATGTTCCTAATTAAAGAAAAAAGTTAGTTTGAATCGAATTTCGGATAACATAACTCCTACATTGTATAAATGCAAGAATAGAAAGTTATTATATGCTCGTATCTTACTGTTAAATAATCTACAGTGGATTAACATTGTCATAATATCGAGGTAGGATGCAAATGAATATTTGTATAACATCATATATGTGTAATTAATATACATATAATACCTATGCAGGGGTATGATCCTCAAACTCGACTTCGTCGAAGAGTTATTTGAAGGAAAACTGTAAGTTAATTTCATTTTTACATGGCTGTAGAATTTTCCAGATTTCCGACCCAAGAGGTGTTAATCTATAATATGACAAATAGTCTATTACTCTTAACAGGTTCCAAAATACAAATAGGAATTAAAGGAATGAATTAAACATTTTTCTGGAAACGAATTGCTAGAAGGGAAAAGACCGACAAACTCAGTAATTAGAAATACGAAAACCCTCTTTCATGAATAATCACTTTTGGATAAGTTTGAAATATGGAAACTGTATTGATGAGAAATAATTCATACAGATAATAGTGAAATAGAGGAACGATAGTTTCTATTGACTCCAAATAAAGTTTTTTTGAGTACAATAATTACAGAGGTAACAAACATAACTCTGGGAAAATATATTGTTGGAAGCATACAGATTGATATGTCATCTTTAGTAATAGTACATGCATTACAAAGAACCTTAATACCATTAAACTTGGATTTCAATTCGCTAACCCTGGTATTTTAAATACTAGTATACAAGAGAAGGAATCCAACGATGGAACTCTTGAAGGTTGGTAATACAAAATCCTTTCAGGCCAAAATCAAAATATGCTCAACATCATGCACTACTGCATTCTCTCCCAACAATGGGACATCGACTAAAAAATAGATTTTAACCCTTGATCAACCAATACAGGAAATCGGTACAAAAATTTTACTTAATAACGATAAAATTAGAACAGAACCATGGTTTCCATATCCTATAACTTGGAAGCTAAGCTTGAGAGTTATTATGCATAGAACCTGAATACCTTTTGTGCAAAGGATAGGGACCAACACCAGTACCTTGTGTGGTCGAAATATCTGCAAGGAATTACCATTGTAAACATTATTAAACTATATGGGAGTAACACTTCCAAACTTAAATTTGAATTGATAGCAACAACCATTCCATAGTGTTACTTAACTTAGGACCTGAAGTCCTGGTGTCCTCCTGTTGTCACATTCTAGTTGAATAGACAATTCAGGGCGAGGGGAGGATGGTCCATGGAACTCCTGATGGGTACCCTCGCAAAAACAAGGTCGCATCATTAATATAAGGATTGAAATATATTTATCAACTTATTTATGAAATGAAATGATAACAATGATAATATTTAAGCTATACATTGTATAAGACTTATCATGCGAATAGTCCGAAGGGAATAAGAAAACGCTACACACAGAACCGACTATATTTATTGCAAAGGGTACTCTAACTCAACGATAAAATAGAGGCAATCTTCTTGCTAAGATTTTACTAGACTTCAAATGATGTATACCACCCGCAGATAATGACAATGACTTTAGGAGACAGAATCAACTTTAGAAAGAACTATCAACTCAAGTTTTACATGTTGTAGGGTAGTTTCTATGAACTGTTCGAGAGCACAATAGATAGATTTTTATTACACCAGACAAGAATGATTTTGTCTTTAAAAAAACTTTCTATTCATAAGGACTAGCTAAGAGTCTGAGTAAAAGTATCGAAGGGTGGACTCACCATTCACAAAGAGAAAGAACGAGAATCAATATAAGGTGTTACACACAGTGTGTACACTCAAATCTAGCAAAAGCTTACAAGAATTCAATACTAGACCTCGATGTGCAACAACAAGGTAAGAGTGTGAAATAATAATGATACTAGGAGATAACGAAACCCTAAGTTGCAAATTACATAGAGAGGGAACTATGTAGGCAAGTCCTCTGAATTTGGGATGAGGACATGGAGTGTCATGACCTTCGGAAGGAACGAGATGGAAATAAATGAATAACCCCCAAAAAAATTCGGAACAAGAATAATCCCGAAATATTTCAAGCATTATTGATGAGGAGAGGATGTAAATAAAAGATATAACAAGAGTTACATAATTAAATGGCTTTAACTATAACGTACCTCCAAGACTCCGCTCTTCTACTTAAAAAAACGATAGCCTCCTTAAAACTTAACAGGAAGACGAATGATGTTGTCTGTTCCACCGAGCAATGACGTCCAAAACAATAGTCCTCCCATGCTGAAGAAACAATACACAGAGCCATTTTCGGATTTCACAATGACAAAGAAAAACTCGCCTAACCCTAAGAGGAGCTTGTGCTATGCAGAGTAAATGCTGAAGATACGAGATTGGTTGAGCCATGTGCTAGGGAAGATTTTGCATGACAAGATTAGAGGAAGGTCAGGTTGAAGGGCCGTCGAAACTTGTGCATACATGACCTCCATTAATCAAAGGAGCAGAGCCTTAACTTTTCTCTGAAAAGTACACCTCCTTTCCATATCAATAGAAAATTCGAAATTAGTGATAGTCACTTTGTGACACATCTAGTTGGGACTAGTTAGGTACTAACTGTTTCATCTCAGATATCTTATCGTTCAATTGGATTTTTCGATGAGACAAATCTTACTTAAGACTTAGTTGAACAGGGATTTTGCGTGGGATTTTCCTTACCTAAACTTTTACAAGTATAATGATTATAATAACTTTAACCACGAATAAATTCATAAGGAAAATMCGTTTAAACGACTCAGACCTTTTCAAATGATGTTACCAACTTATGATATGCCATGTGTATTCTACCAAGGGTATAACACCCGACGTCATATTGATTTGTGGTAGGTGTTGTCATTTTAAGATCGAATGGTACAACCTTGCACGCAAGCATAAAGGATCATGTGTTAAAGGAGAATTTAGGACTACAAGTCCTAAATATAAACTACTATATAGATAGACATATATTTAAATATATGTTGAAGAAAGGTGCTAGAACTTTTAGAGAATTACTCATATAAATTTTTAAGTTAGTTTGGTATAGGATTTTCATCGTGTGGCAGAAAGAATATATATCTATGATCAGAATGAACATTACCTCCTCTTCGCTATGAATATATTAAATAAAATTGGAGATTAATGACCCATAGAATTTTATTTTTTTTTATGTCAAATTTGAGGTACATTACATATGGTATCAGAGAAAAGGTTACAAAACTTGGACCTTGAACAAGCCCACATTTTGATTTTAACACATATTTGTGTCTATGTAAAATCTAACAACCATTATTGTTACAAACAAAAAACTCTTTTCTGTTTTGTGTTAATCATGGCAGCCCAGGATGACGTAGAAATCAAACTTGAGGGGAATCCTGAGCAAAGATATCCTGAAGATACGATATAGAATAGTGATGGGAGCTCACCCACTGAAGTTATGGAAATGATGAGAAATTTCATCATTGAGTTGCAAGTTTTCAAAGAAGACAATGAGAAACTAAAGAAAGCACAACAGGAATACCAGAAAATAAATGAAGTCATGTTGCATAGTATAGTGACAAAGAAAATCCCAAAGGACGATAACCATGAATAAGAGGTCAGCAAAAGGGCCTCCAAGAATTCTGGTCCTGAAGCAGAAAAAAGGGACAGCTCATCTGAAGGTACACCTTCAGCTGAAGATAAAACAAAAACAGACAGAAAAAGAAAATAGGTAGACCACCTTGAGGGAGAATTTAAGAAAATCAAACCTCTACCTTTGATGGGGAATCCCGAACAGGGGAAGAAGCTGAAGCATGGTTATTAGACATCGGAAAATATTTCCAGATATACAACTATTCAAGCAATATGAAGGTTAGAATGGGCATTTACAATCTGAAAGGAAAAGCCAACATTTGGTGGAAAGATTTGAAATTGGCCAAGGGCCTAAGGGAGAAACAAATGGAATGGTCAGACTTTAATAAATACTTTAAGAAACAGTTAATATCTGAAAGTTACTATGAAATAAAGACCAAAGAATTATATGAAATTCGACTTGGTCAAATGGCTATAGAAGATCTGATAAACAAATTCCTGGAATTACTAAGGTTCATACCTTATATCCAGGAGGATAAAGTAAAAATCCAATGGTTCCTAAGGTGTTTACCAGAGTCGTACAAGGAAAAAATCGAATTTGATAATCCCAGGTCCTTGAATGAAGTATTCAAAAAAGCCTGAATGTTTTACGACCAATACAAACAGTGAACAAAATTTCCCAAGGCTTGGAAAGACAAGAAACAAGACTGAATGAACTAGCGGAAGAAAGGATACCAACCAGCCCCTTATTGGAATACAACAAAAATATTTCCAAGGAAATATTTTCACTCCAAGAATCCAAGAACGCGAGGAGGTGGTAAACCATTAAATCTGGGAACAAAGAAGTTTGGGGACAACCCCCATGAACCGTTAAAATGTTGGGAATGTGGAGAAACTCATATAAGGAGGAACTGTCCACTCTTGATTTCATCAAACAGAATTGTTGTTGACAATTTACAGAAATCCTCTACAGTAGGGGATGTAGGTAGAAGCCTACATCGAATCAATGCAACCATAGATGGTTAGCAAGTTGACCACCAATCCTCTGTGGTGGAAATTGAAGGTAAAATCAATAACACTCAAATTTATGTTTTAATTGATCCTAGAGCCAGACTAAGTTATATCACCCCTGGTGTAGTAGATTCAAATGAACTTAAGAAAATGAGACATGCAAAATCATGCCTGGTACAACTAGCAACATGAACTAAAAGGAAAGTGGTTGATTTTATTTCTGATTATGAGTTCAGTTTATGTGGTCAAAGCATAAGGACAAATTTGAACATTCTACCGCTAGGATATTATGATGTAATTATCAGAATGGATTGGCTAGAAAGGCATAAAGTAGTGCTATATTGTTATGAATAGACACTTAGGTATAAAGACAAAAATGACACCACTAGGACAGTTCAAGGTATACAAAAACTAGTATCAGTTAGACAAGTTTCAACAATGCAATTCAAGAAATGCATGAGAAAGGGTTGTCAAGTTTACGCCATCCAAGTAAAAAACCTATTAGAAAAAGAAAATAAACCCAACTTGGAGGATTTTTTCATTTTGCATGATTTTAGAGATGTGTTTGTTGATGAGATACCTGAGTTACCCCCACTAAGAGAGATAGACTTTTCTATCGACCTATTACCTGGTTCATCCCCTATCTCGAAAGCACCTTACCGAATGAGTTTGTTGGAATTAACAGAACTAAAAATTCAACTACAGGAATTATTGGACAAAGAATATATTAGACCAAGTGTTTCCCCATGGGGAGCACCAATCCTCTTTGTGAAAAAGAAAGACAAAACTCTAATATTATGCATCGATTATAGACAATTAAACAAGATGACTATTAAGAACAAGTACCCCTTACCTAGGATAAATGATCTGTTCGATCAGGTAGGTGGGGCAAAGATTTTCTCGAAATTGGATTTACGATCTGGTTATCACCAAGTTAGGATAAAATATGAGGAAATAAGCAAACAACGAGGTATGGAAATTAGGAATTCATGGTTATACCTTTCGGACTCACTAACGAGTCAGCCACATTTATGTGTTTAATGAACAGTATTTTTAGTGAGTGCTTGGAAAAATTAGTGTTGGTATTTATTGAGGATATTATGGTATATTCTAAAATAGAAGAAGAACATGAAGAACACTTAAGGATAGTTCTGCAAACATTAAGGAATCACCAACTGTATGCTAAATTCGATAAGTGTGATTTTTATCAGAAGAAAATACAATACCTAGGACACGTAATATCTGCAGAAGGCATTACAGTTGATCCTGAGAAAGTAAGAGCCATCATGGAATGGCCAATACCTAAGGACGTAGTGGACATTTGATCGTTCATGGGAATCACAGGATATTATCGCAGATTTATAGAGGAATTTTACAAAATTTCCTACCCTATCACATCACTACAAAATAAAGGGACCAAGTTTAACTGGTCACAAAAATGTCAAGACAGTTTTAATAAGTTAAAGGAATTGTTAACAACCACACCTATGTTAAAGATAGCATATCCGAACAAGGACTTCACCGTCTGTGTAGATGCGAGTAAAGAAGGACTAATTGGTGTCCTAAATCAAGAAGGACACATTATTTTTTATGAGTCCCGGAAACTAAAGGAACACAAGAGAAACTATGTCACTCATGATTTAGAATTGGCAACGGTAATACATTCCTTAAAAAATTGGCGACACTACATAACGGGTAGAAGATTTTTATTATTCATAGATAATAGGGTTGTGAAATATTTGTTTAGCCAGCCGGACCTTAATGCAAGCCAAGAAAGATGGCTAGCCTTCTTGAGAAAATTTGATTTTGAGGTAAGACATATCAAGGGGAAGGAAAATAAAGTAGTTGATGCTTTGAGCAGAAGATTTCATGGGTTGTTTAAAATCAACATTAGCAGGGTAGAAAACGATCTTGAACAGAGGATAAAGACTGCAGGTAATAACAACTAAAATTACACTAAGACAGTGGAAAAGTTACAAAACACTACAGGAAATTCAGACAAAACAGAACTGAGTATTGATAAAAGTGGTCTACTACGATTTAAAAACAGAATATACATACTAGATTTGATAGAGTTGAAGTTAACAGTTTTGGATAAAGTGCATAAGAAACCATATTATGGTCATCCATGATACCAGAAAATGATAACAACACTTAGAAAATTATTTTATTGACCTAATATGAAGGGAAAAACAACAATATACTTAGCTAAGTGTCAAGATTGTCAGCAGGTAAAAGCTAAACACTAGCATCCAACCGACCTATTACAGCCCTTACCAGCACCAGAATGGAAATGGGAGACTATATCGCTGGACTTTATTACATGTTTCCCTAAAACTCAGAAACATAATGATTCTATCATGGTGGTAATCGATAAAATTAGTAAGTTTTCACACTTTATTCCTGTAAAGTCTACTTTTAAAGATATTAACATTGCTGAAATATTCATGAAATAAATTTTTAGACTGCATGGTATTCCTAAAATGGTGATTTCGAATAGAGACGTAAAATTTATATCTTCTTTTTGGAAAGAATTGTTTGCAGCGATAAATACTAATTTTAATTTTAGCACGAATTATCATCCACAAACAGATCGACAGATTGAACAAAAAAGACAAATCATAGAAGATATGCTCCGCATGTACGTAAGAACAAAACCAAGCAAGTGGGAAGACTACCTGCACTTGGTAGAGTTTGCATATAACAATAGGTACCAAACTTCAGCCAAATTGAGCCCCTTCAAGGTATTGTATGACATAAAGTGTATGACTCCAATTATCTCGGATAACCTGGTTGACAGACTCATGGTTGGACCAGAGATGCTCCAATAAATGGAGAGTACGGTAAGAAAGGTACAACAAAACTTAAAAGAGGCACAGGACATACATAAGAGTTATGCGGACCAGAAAAGAAGACACTTGGAATTTCAAGTGGGAGACCATGTTTACTTAAAATTCAAAGCCCGAAAAAATTCAATGAAGCTAGGGAACTATGTAAAGTTGGCACCCAGGTTTTGTGGGCCCTTCAAGATACTAGCTCGAATTGGACCTGTAGCATACCAACTTGCACTTCCAGCCAATCTAAAAATTCATAATGTATTTAATATTTCTTTGTTGAAGAAGTATGTTCATGAACCTACTCATATGATCAATTGGAACTTAGTGCAAGTGGAACTAGAAGGCAAGTTCCAGGCGGAACCTCTGCGCATTCTGGACCGAAGAGAAATAACACTTCGAAATAGAGTCGTCGCTCAGGTAAAGGTGCAACGGAAGCACTTTATCCCTGAGGAGGCCACTTGGGAGTTGGAGGGATATTTTCTTAAATCTCATTCAACCTTATTCCAAGGAAGGAACGAAAATTGAGGACAATTTTTTATTGAAGGGGGAAAGGATGTGACATCCCCCAAAATAATTTATTTTTAAGTTTGAGATTTCTTAGGAAAATTATTATGTTTTTGGCAAATTCGAAATTGGAAATTTTTTTCCATTTTTGGGAATTCCCAATTTCGAACTTAATTAATTGTAATTAATGACTATGATTGTTGGGCAGAGACTTGATTTGACCCAACTAACTTCTTGACTATGACACTTGTATGAAACAAAATATTTTATAATTATTATTGGAAGACAAATGGAACAACCATGTTGAAATTAATTAACCATGACTCCATGAGTGGGGAACATGTTGGAACTACCTCAGTGATGATTGTTACAAGTGGAAAATGAAGAATTTGGCCATTGGCAGCCCCTGAAAATTAGGGATTTGCAAAGCTACGAAAATTCCTAAGGGAGGGAAAAGACCTAGGAAAAAATAATTTTGCATATATGGCATATGTGAGGAGGCAGGACGTTGCCTAGTATGCCGGGGAAAATTATTGTTTTCTTCCTGTTATGAACACTACTTCTTGAGTGTGAGGTGAGGAGAAGACTGCTAAAATGGAAAGGCATTTGCTGAGGAAGATTTCTGAGTTATCCCTCATGGATTCATGGTCAAGCTAGGGGTTGAACAAGACAAGTGATTTGGCTACCCTGTTCTAAGGTTGGGAGGAACGTGGTTGTTCCTTTTATATTTCAGTAAACTGGTTTAGATATGTTCTTCTACCCTTATTTGGTTATCTATCTCTTATTTTGAAATGGCAGTTAGAATACATCTATATATTGTTACGACCCTATAATGTACCTTTTTTCTCATACTTTTTTCTATCATTACATCCTTTTCCCACTCATATTTAAGCCTAGATTATCACCTTAACCTATTTCTCCAAAGGTATATAATGTTTCTTCTCTTTGCTATATGTTTAATTTGTTTTACATGTAATTTTACATTACTCTCATACTTAGCCATTAATAAAAAATATATAGTTGCTGAAACAGTTTGAACTGCAGTTAAATATTGTTGTTGCTTGAAGACCACGTTGTTGAAACATTCAAGAATATGCAAATCCTGTTGTTGAAACAGTTTGTGATTTGCAATGCTAAAACAACATTTCACATACAACAATAACAAGAAGAAGTCGTTACACTGGCGCAATAGAGGTACCTTAATCCAGGACCATTACAACCATCGCTGCTACTTGAGACCACGTTGTTGAAACAATCAAACAGGACGCAAATCCCATTGCTGAAACAATCCGTGATTTGTGATGATGAAACAGTATTTTACAAACAACAGTAACAAGAAAAGATAAATAAAGAAACTGTTACACCGACCGCAACAACTGTACCTCAAGACAACACCATTCCAACTACTGTAACATCATTTTGCTATGGGAGATCAGAATATCCTATTCCAACATAGAAGATTAGATCAGACTAAGAATAGGATTTGTATGTACACATGTAATTTTATGCTTAATTGTATTAAGAGGATTCTCCTCTTTAAATAGTGGAGAAATCAGCATTAGAAAGGGGATTACGAAAGGCTTATATAGAAGTGAATCACAGAGAAGGAGCATGTTTACTTTGGATATTGTAACTTGTCATATTTCACAGTTGAATAAAAGATCATTATGAGCATTTTTTCCTAATCCCTTTTATTTCTGGGGAATCTTGTGAGAAGGAAGGGGCCCACCTTCTTCACAAAATTCACCCATTAGTTTCTATAGTGTGTTAGTATTGTTTTTATCTATACCTTGTTAAAACTCTGCTTCCACTGATTGTTACATCATTTTCATACAATTCATCCCTAGGTAATTGATAATCATTTTGATTGGTAATTTTGTTTGCAGAATGAGTTTATGAAAGTGTGGTAGTCAGAGATAGGTGCTGAAGATTCTTTCTTTGGGACCTGTTCTCTGTTACAAAATAGTTAGCCTTCAATACTTGTTAATCATTTTGATTGGTAATTCTGTTTGCAAAATAAGTTTATGAACGTGTGATAGTCAGAGATAGGTGCTAAAGATTCCTTCTTTGGGGAATAGGGTCATGTTCTCTATTACAGAATAGTTAGTGTTCCTTGCAGTGTGCTGAAAGGTTCCTTTTTTCTAGGTTTCTATTTCGTAATGTAATCCAAGATTCTTCTGATAATTATTTCCTTTTGAATCTTAAAACTCTGCAATAGATAGATTGCTTTCACTATAATTCAAGGTAGAACTTCAGTCTGTTCAAGGCAAGGTGTGATTAGTGTAACTTTTTGGATTTATTTTGAGATTGAGCATATATAGTGTGTGATTGCCTTTGAAATAAATAGACTTCCCTAGATTGACAATTTATGTGACACTTGATTGTTTTAATTAATAAGAAATTATAGTGACCAACATTTTGGCACCGTTGTCGGGGAAGGCATTTATAGATTTCAAAAGCATTTACATTTTTCTTTCAGATGTATAGATTACATAAGAGGATGTGGATCCCCCAAGGAAACTAACCCTACAAGTGGCAGGGGCAGAGGAAGAGAAGGAAGAAAGACTTTCATCGACCAGAATATATCAAAATTTGAATATGTTATTCCTCAATGACCAAGCTCTTTAAACCAAAGCCTCAACCTTCCTTTCAAGTGAACTTTGAAATGGATACATTTGAAAAACCAACAGACGATATTGAGTATCGAGCAAGTGCAGTAGGGGAACAAACAGAAGAAACCATGGATGGATATAATGAAGAACTGCACCATGAAGAACAAGTAGGTCTTGAAGCAGAGGTAAACGATGAAAACTCTTTTTCTACCTTAAGATTTCCTATTGCTGATCTTCCTAGAGGAGTATCTCCCATGAAGAATATTCCACTTTCATATTTACCTAACTTTCATGGTTTATCTTCTAAAGATCCCGATGAATTCCTTTTCGAGTTTAAGATATTATGCAGAAGTTATGATTACATTTCCAATGCTAAAAAATTAAATCTATTCCCAACAACATTAAAGGGAAATGCATTAAGATGGTTCATGAGTCTTGGAGGTCATGTAATCACAACATGGGATCAAATGAAACAAAAAATTCTGCACAAATATCAAGACTATTGTTGAACAAGAGAAAAAAGAGAGGAATTATTCAAGATGATACAGAAAGAGGATGAAAATCTAGAGGACTTTGTCGAAAGGCTACAATATAATCTACAAAGATCCAGTCACCCTGATGTAGGTAAGGATATTCTTAAAATAATATTATTAAAAGGAGTAATGGATGACTATCTAGATATGCTGAATATGCTGGGAAAAGGGGACATATCTAAAGAATCATATGATGAAATTGTTAACCTCTGTAAAAGATGTTCAAAAGGAGATGCAAGGAATAGATCAAACAACAGGGATACCACATTTTCAAGAGTTCAAAAATCATCCAGTGGAGGAGCAACAAGAGCCAAAATAGTTAATATACTTGAGGAATTTAAAACTGAAATGTTAAGCTCTTTTGCTTCACAAATTGACACCTTGCAGATTCAAAAGAAGCAAGCGAAGCAAAAGCAACTCTGTCCATATTTTGTTCCAAATGCAGAGATAAGCACCCACGAAGGGAATGCCCATTGGATTAAAAGCCAATTTGCACCATTTTTGATAAGGATCATGAAACTCAACAATGCCCTTCTTTACCAGGAATCAAAGCAGCATTACAACCAACCGATGAAGAAGATGAAGATGTCTATTTTTTGACATAGAGAAGGCAATGGAAACCACAGGGACAAGGTATGAATATTAATATGCCATTTACATCTTCTAATCGTTGGAATAATTATCCTTCTTTTAGTCAAGAAAATTATCCTCCATTAAATCAAATGAATTACCCACCCATGCAAAAAACAAACCCCCCCTTTGTAGACCCAACAATATGGACACCTTGGACTTCAAAACAACAACCTTACCTTAACCAATGGAATCCAAATTGGAGAGGTCAACAACCCCCGTTCCCAAATCAATTTCCTCAATTTCAATCACAAGTTCAGCAACCACTCTCTTTACCATTAGGTACTCCACCGAATAATCAAATGATGAGGCCCCAACTACCTGTACAGCCTAACCCTAACCCCAATAATAAGGTTGTGCAGTGCATTGATATTCAAAACTAGCCTATACTTTCTCTTTTCCCTACACAATGCAATGATATTCATTTATGATCTGGGAAAATAGTAGAACCTATCATTGATGATGTTACCTCTTCTGATTCCAATAAAGAAGAAATAAAAAAGCACGATGTACCTAAAGAGGTACAACCGTCCTCAAACATTGTTGTTGAAACAGCAGAACCACCATTCCCTGGGTGTTTAGCTTTAACTAAAACGCGTGAGCCACCTACTTTCAATCTTCTAAGAGAATTACAAAATCTCTATGTCAAAATTCCACTATTACAAGCACTAAGAGATGCACCAATTTATGCCAAAACTATGCAAGACATTTGTGTTAAGAAACCCAGTAGGAAAACTAAAGATCCCCTCACAGTTCATGTCATGGGTGATTTGTCTGCAATAATGTTGGGTAAAGATCCTCTAGTTAAATATGGTGATCTCGGCCATCCTACCGTCATAGTGCAAGTTGGAAAAACAATAATTCCTCAAGTTCTGGTAGACTTAGGTACTGCTATCAATATTATGACTCTTGAAACTTCACAACTGTTACAACTGAAGGATGAAATTAGAGATACCCCAACCATTCTAGAATTAGCTGACCATTCTACAATCAAACAGGAAGGATTCATTGAAGACCTAATCATCTCAGTTGAGTCCTGGAATTATCCATCTGACTTTGTGGTATTACAACCTAAAACAAAGTTGGGGGGTCACCCTCTAATTTTGGGTAGGCCTTGGCTAGCTACAATAGATGCCTTTATCAGCTGTAGATCTGGTTCAATGACAATTTCCAATGGATATGAGACCAAACATCTTACTCTCTACCCTCATGCTACACCCTTGACTAATAATGACAATTCCTTATGGGTGGACTTTGATGATCAAACTACTCAACCTATATTGACTATCAGACAATCCTTAAGCCTTAAAGATGCCACTGAGGATGAAGTAATTAATAATTTTATTTTTGAACCCTCCTCTATGACTTCAAAAACACATAATAAACTAGCTACACTTTTGGAGTCAGATACCCAGAAAAACCTTAACTCTGAATACCTACCTCAAACATCAGCTACCATCTCTTCTAAAAGTATACCAGTAGAAATTGAACCTGGCAAAACACTGAATATAAACCCCAACTTGACAGTTGTTGAAACACAACAATTAATGAAGTTACTTCTTGAACATAAGGAAGCATTCGCATGGGACTATACATATATGAAAGGAATCTCTCCTGAATTATGTACTCATCGTATCTATATCAAGGAAGATTGTCGACCGATCTGCCAATCTCAACGATGAATGAACCCTAATTTAAGAGAAATTATTAAAGAGGAACTTCAAAAATTGCTTAATGCAGGGTTTATATATCCTATATCTGATAGTGAATGGGTTTCCCTATTGGTAATAGTTCCTCAGAAAAATGGGAAATGGAGAGTGTGTGTAGATTATAGAGCCTTAAATAAAGCCACTCAAAAAGATCACTTTCCATTACCATTCATTGATTAGGTGTTAGATAGTTTGTCAGGGAAGAAATTATTCTCTTTCTTAGATGGTTTCAGTGGGTATAACCAGATGAAAATTGCACCCCAAGACCAAGATAAGACCGCTTTTACTAGCCCCTGGGGAACTTTTTCTTATAGAGTCCTCCCATTTGGACTATGTAATGCACCAACAACCTTTCAAAGAGCAGTTATAGGAATCTTTTCTGATATGATTAATGACTCTATGAAATTTTTTATGGATGATTTTACCCCTTATGGTGTCTCTTTTGAGGAAGAACTACAAAATCTTGAGAAAGTACTTAAACTATGTATACAACCCCACCTCTCCTTAAGCACAGAAAAATGTCATATGATGATGAGTGAAGGAGTAGTACTTGGACATTTTATTTCATCTCAAGGAATTCAGGTGGATCCATCCAAGATACAAGTCATTAAAGACCTTCCTATTCCCAAAACACAAACAGATGTGAGAAGTTTCTTAGGACATGCTAGATACTATAGAAGATTTATCAATTTTTTTTCCAAAATAACTTCTCCTTTGTTTGTGTTACTTATGAAAAATGTTGAATTCAAGTGGACTAATCTTTGCTAGGAAGCATTTGATACACTCAAACATCATTTATCTACAACTCCTATTCTAAGAGGACCTGATTGGACACTTCCCTTTCATATATCCTCTGATGCTTCAAATGATGCAATAGGAGTTGTCTTGGGACAAGAAGAAATTCATCTCCCTTATGCTATTTACTTCATTAGCAAGAATATGAGTCCTGCTGAACTTAACTATACAGTTACTGAAAATGAATTTTTAGAAGTTATCTATGCTATTAATAAATTTTGACATTACATCACTGGCTATTCTACTTTTGTCCATACTGATCACTCAGCTATCAAATATTTAATGAACAAATCTGTGACAAATGCTCGAGTCACCAGATGGTTACTATTATTACAAGAATTTGATATTACAATTGTAGATAGACCAGGAAAATAAAATGTAGTTATTGATTTCCTTTCTCAGTTAACACCTGATGATAATACTCCAGTAGATGATTCCTTTCCTGATGAATATCTATTTGCAGTATATGCTCACTCACCATGGTATGTAGACATCACTAACTACTTGGTTGCAAGGAAGTTACCACCACACCTATCCCACCAAGAGAAAAGAAGAATCATTCAACAAAGTGCTCGATATAACTAGATAAGTGGGTTTATTTTCCACACAGGACTTGATCAAGAAATCCGAAGATGTATTAGAGAAGATGAGGTTTATGATTTACTAAAAACTTGTTGTGATGGCCCTTGTGGAGGTCATTTTGCTGATAAGAGAACAACACATAAAATTCTCAACATGGGTTATTATTGGCCTTCACTTTTTAAAGATGCAAAGACATATGTCCGGGCCTGTGATAGTTGTCAAAGAATGGGTCAACCTAATCATAGAGATGAAATTCCATTAAATCCCCAGGTAGTACTCGAACCATTTAAAATATGGGCCTTAGATTTTATAGGACCCATTAACCCTCCATCCAATCAAAAAGTTTATATAGTGATCTACATAGATTATATGAACAAATGGGTGGAGGCTAAAGCACTCCATAGAGCTACCGAAGAAGTTGTTCTAGATTTTTTATTTGAAGATATCTTTATTAGATTTGGAGTACCTAGAGAATTAGTCACAGATGGAGGACCTCCTTTCACTTCTCATGGTTTTAAAGCCATCCTTCAAAAATATCATATTCATCATAGAATGAATACACCATACCACCCCCAAGCCAATGGACAGGTGAAAAGCACAAATAAAGTAATAGAATCCATTCTCACAAAAACAGTGAAGGAAAAAAGAAAGGATTGGTCTCAAAGGCTCCTTGAAGCATTATGGGCTTACAGAACTACCTGGAGAAATACTACAGGATTCTCCCCCTATGAATTAGTTTATGGAAAAAGTGTTGTCTTTCCTATGGAATTTGAAATCAAAACCTTAAGGACTGCTTTAGTTGTTAACCTTGATTTGACTGATGCACAAACAACCAGATTGCTGCAGCTTAATGAATTAGATGAAAAAAGACTAGATGCCATTCATCAGACAACTATGATTCAACAATAAAGAACAAAATGGCATGATAAAACCATCAAGCATAAGCAATTCCAAAAAGGTAATTGGGATTTACTGTATGATTCTCGGTTTACAGAATTTCAGGGGAACCTACGTACAAGATGGCTAGGACCTTACGAAGTGGACACTGTTTTCCCTGATGGAATAGTAAGGCTCCTCACAATTGATGACTCTAAAACACCGTTATTAGTGAATGGTCATCGACTCCATCTATACCAGCGCCCCATTTCCAAAGAAGATTTTAATGCCACATGTGTGGCAAATTCACATTATCTCTTTTTAGAGGAGCCTCCTGCCCCTCATTGCAATTAATTTTTATGAATTTAATTTCTTTAGTATTAGATTAAATTTCTTTTACTAATAATCCCTGTCAAAGAATGGCATGTTATAATTGATTCTTTTACAGATTCTCAGGCCTACCAAGAAAGGACAATCTTACTACAAGCAGATCCAAGCTTCATTTTGTGAAGCATTTCTCCCTCTTTCTTCAATCCATTCATCCTCACTTCCCATTCAACATCCCCATCATTCATCCTTCTTTATTTTATTTCCTTTCCATTCCCTTTCCCCATTTTTCCATTGCTGAAACACCATTGTTCAGTATCATTTTCCTCATTTTCTCCATTGCTGAAACACCACTGTTCAACAACATTTTCCTCATTTTTCCCATTGCTAAAACACCATTTTTCAACAACATTTTCCTCATTTTCCCCATTGTTGAAACACCACTGATCAACAACATTTTCCTCATTTTTTCCATTGTTGAAACACCACTGTTCAACAACATTTTCTTCATTTTTCCCATTGCTGAAACACCATTGTTCAACAACATTTTCCTTATTTTTCCCATTGTTGAAACACCACTATTCAACAACATTTTCCTCATTTTACCATTGCTGAAACACCACTCTTCAGCAAACATTTTTCCCATTTTCCCCAATGCTAAAACACCATTTCTTTAGAAGTATTTTCCATTGTTAAAACATCACTCTTCAGCAAACATTTTTCCATTCTTTTCATGTTGCTGAAACACCACTTTTTCATCATTTCTTGTTAATAAAAACATATTTTTCATCTCTTTCGCTCTCACTTCTCCTATTTTCATACTACAATCTGTCCTTTCACTACTTTCTCCCATTATTAAACAAACCCTTGATACATTTTCTCTCATAAATCCAAAGTCTCTCACATGGTTATTGCAGATCCATTATGGACATGCACTATATTTTTCGAAGTACGAATCAAAGGTAAAGATGAGGTATGTAAACTCTATATGTAAATACAATTGAACTATGGCTAATGAGAAAATCCTGATTCATTATTATCATTCACCTAAAGTCACTATTTTTAGCCACAGTTGGGGGGGGATAAATATCGAAACGTGATGCCATCATTTCACATGAACAGACTACCGTCACTCCTTTTTACCCATGATTTGTAATTAATTATTATGACTGTTGGCCAGAGATCTGATTTGACTCAACTAACTATTTGACTATAACACTTGTATAAAAACTGAATATTTATATTGATTGCAGAAGGAAAAATGGAACAACCATGTTAAAATAAGCTAACCATGACTCCATGAGTGGGGAACATGTTGGAAATACCTCTACGTTGATTATTAAAAGTGGCAAATCATTGATTTGGCCATTGGCAGCCCCGAAAAATCGGGGATTTAGGAAGCTGCAAAAATTCCTAAGGGAGGGAAAATACCTAGGCAAAATTGATAAATAGCATATGTGAGGAGGCAGGATGCTACCAAGTATGCTAGGAAAAGAATATGTAATTTCTTATTCTTATGAACACTACTGTTGGAGTGTGAGGCAAGAGGAAACTACTGGAATTGTAGGACATTACTGAGGAGGCTTTTTATTTTCCAAGTTCGCCCTCATGGATTCATGGTCAGGCTAGGGAGTGAATCGGGCAAGTGATTTTGGATGCCCTATTCTACGGTTGGGAGGAACGTGGTTGTTCCAGTTTTTTTCCAGCGAATTAGGTTCAGATATGTCCTCTTAACCCTCCTCTATTTAAAATCATTAAATGGTTGGTGTAATGCATCTGTTAATCATGAATTGAGTAATGTCATGGATGAAAGATCGAAATCAAATGTGATTATCTCTGTTGTATTTTATTGATGGGTAAATACTAAATTTCCATCAATCTACTAGTTGCGAGAATATGCCTGGTTAAGTCCTGAAAGAATAATTTCCTATGGGTTAGTTGATTGTTGTATTAGAGTAAAAGCGGTAGACAAATCCCCACAACCGAATGGTTCTTACCGTAATGAACTAATTAAGTGTACATGGTAAAAATAAATTAAATAAAGGAAATATACATACATATAGACGTTTATTTATATTTTCCTATAGGTTATGACCTATACAGAAATACAATAAGTAAATGAAATCCTTTTTTTTATACATTTTTTATACATTGTTATTCGGGTACGCAAATGCTTGGGAGAAATTTATGTATGAAAAGTACTTGAAAGAATTGCAAAAATTCTCTACAAAAAGTGTTGGCATATTTATTACGGGAAGACAACAGGCAAAGTATTTGTTTTTCATTGATGGCAAGCTCATCTCAACGATGAAGAAGAGAAAGTGGCAAGACCAACAACACAATGATGATCGCATGGAAAGATCAGAAGTGTAAGCTCCATTTCAGAGTTTCGGATACCAGGAGTTGGAGGAGTCAAGGAAGCAACTCATGGAAGAAAATCGAAAAATGCGAAACCACGACTTAATCTCCATTTCAGAGTTTCGGATACTAGGAGTTGGAGGTGTCAAGGGCACTCATGACAAGAATAATGAAATCGCGAAATGTGAAACCACGACTTAATATCCATTTCGGAGTTTCGGATACTGAAAGTTGGAGGTGTCAAGGACACTCACAACAAGAATGATGAAATCAATAAATCATGAATTAATCTGAGTCGTTGATCATTGAGGATCGATCTGAACTGTTGATCAGACATGATGAAGGCCTGTGAATTTTTGAAATCATGATAATATCTGGACTATTGGGTCCATAGGAAACTTGGAAAAAGATCGTCATTTCGCTAATTGGACAATGGAAAGTCAAAGGAACAAGGTTCCCTAACCTCTCGAACTCACGATATGCGAAATTGTGAAATAATCCTAGTCGTTGGATCAAGGAAAAATCTAGGCCGTCAGACCCAGGAGATGAATGTGGTATACCATGTCAGCAAGGATAGGTGGAATCCTACGTCAGAAAGGACATGTGACACAATCATATAAGGACAAGTTTCAAGTTGTTTGGCATTTCAGGAACCTTGAAATCACAATTTCGAGCGACACATGGCAGACACACGGATCACGACACGTCATCGAGTGACATCATTGCAGGAATTTAGTTTTGAGAGTTTTAGCATCAACTCTCCCCCAAAGTCCTGAAAGTTGAAGTTTCGGGGCAGAGGATAGCCATCCAATCACCACAGATCATGGACCATTGATCTGAAGAGAGAAGCACTCAAATGATTAGCGAGTGGTCATAGGTTGTGGTTACATCATCAAGAGTTGGAGAAAGGTGCTAACAACTAAACTCCATTTCAGAGATCGTGACTTGGAGAGTTGAGATGCCTCGCAACAGGAATTTGCAACATGCGAAATCGTGAAATGCCGAAATGCGAAATTGTGAAGCGCATTTTGGTGCAGCCTATGTTTAGTACTGGTGGTCAAGTGAAGGGAAGAAGCTAGTGGAGCTAAACTCCATTTCAGATTTTCAGCCATCGCAACATGAAGAGTCGAGACTCTTCACCACAGGAATGCCGAAATGTTGAAATGCCAAAATGCGAAATGGCGAAATCAACGTGAGACCCTGTGCTTCTAATCCAAGGGTGTTGGATACTTGGAAATCTAATTGAAGGGCTACTATTGCTCTTCATGGTTAATTGTTCAGTTACGATTCAACTAGCAGAACTGAATCATGGTTCTTGGACGGTTGGCGTTTCAGTAGATGAAGCGTTGTTCTAGGGATTTGAGGGGTAACTGAAGGGGTTGTAGTGTATAAAAAGAAACATGCAGTGACTGTGTGTGGTTGGTTGTTCTGGCTGAAAAATGAGTTGAACTGTAGAAAGGTAAAATTACATTATGCGCAGTGTAAAGAAAGCTCAGAGATAAGGAACAAAAGATGAACTGAGGAGAAAAGGTGAAGAGAGTAGAATGTGAACATATCAAAGAGCATGAGAAGGACAGAGAAAGAACAAATAGAAAGAGACAACAAGTCAAGCCAAGTATGAACAGAGCAGAAGAATAGTGTAGCAAAGAAGAATTTCAGAACAATGAAGAAGTGGTAAGAATCGATTTATCTGTGTTGTTGGTTATTCAATCATTTATTTATAATCAGGGTGGTAGGGAGGTGCTAGGGAGGACTGTGGTCCTCTGATATTCGAGTTGGTGCTTGAATATTGGAAGTTGTTGCTTCCATCTAGTTGTGGCTAGAAAACAGGGTGGTAGGGTGGTTCTCGGGAAAACACAAAGTTTTCTTTATACAAGTTGGCGCTTGTATAAATCCAGTTGGTGTTGGAATATTTAGGGAGTTGGTACTTCCTTCTAGTGGGTTCTAGAGAAACCAGAGAGTTGTTGCTCTCAACAAGTTGGTGCTTGTATAAATCTAGTTGGTGTTGGAATATTTAGGGAGTTGGTGCTTCCTTCTAGTGGGTGCTAGAGAAACCAGAGAGTTGGTGCTCTCAACAAGTTGGAGCTTGTAAAACAAAGGTAGTATCCTAACTTTGAGTTGGTGCACAAACATAGATGATGTACAAAACTTAAAATACTGCATATCATTTCAAAGAAGAATAATTTTTCTCCCTTTATGGGTTTCCTTGTGAAAATATGTCTCTGTGTATATCTTATGTGTGATTGATGCTCATTATTTATGTTGTTCATATGATGTATAGTATTGATGGTCACTTGATGAAAGATTAAAAATGGTTTAATAGACTTAATATTGTTTAAGCACAGTAATAACTAATTCACCCCCCCCTCTCAGTTGCCTTAGTAATTTCAACAATTGGTATCAGAGCGGGTTCCTTTTATTTAAAGGTAGATCTGTAAGCTTAAACATGACAAGTCATGAAGGGACTTTAGCTAGTAAGCCTCCTCAGTTTGATGATGAACACATAGAAGGTGAAATGGATGATGAATAAGTTGTGGTAGATATGGAAGGTGAATTAATCAGTGCTTTCGAAAAAAATGATAGACTCAGATGTAAGAAGAGAAAACAAAAACAGTTGTTGAAGCAGTTTAAAATGAATGGTGAAAAACCTGATGAAAACTTTTCTTTACTAAAAGTGGAGTTAGAAGAGGCAAATAAAATAGAAGACATACTGAAACAATAGTTGACAGAGAAGAAAGCGAGGTCTGAAGCTTTAGAAGAAGAGATAGTAAAAACCAGAAAAGAAATGGAGAAGTTTAAGGGATTGTATCACCAAAATCTGTCAAGTAGTAAAGCCTCAGAAGAATTAACCTCCATTATAAATTAGCAAAGAAACCCAAAGTTGAAAGCTGGCTTGGGGTATGAAGAAGGATCAAGTAGTGATCATCCAAGTAATACAGAACCTATCAAGTTTGTCAAATCCTGAAACATTGACAACAGTCACTTTGTAGAAACAAAGAAAGAGAATCAACCACCAAGAAGGAATGAAAGAAAATGTACCAGAACCGAATCTGTAGATCAGAGAGATTATCGGCATGAAAGAAATCGACCTCCTTAAAAAAGATAGACTTTTTCAAGGTACAAAGGTTTTTTCTATGGTTATTGTTTTTTCTTCTCTAATTTTGGTCACAATGATATAAATTGTTCTTTAAGATTTAGATATGAAAAATCAAGATATTCAATGAATAACCATCTTCCACAACAAAGATCGAGACAACCAAGCAACAAACAATATCAGACTATAAATCATGTGATGGCTGGGAAAATGACGCAAGTTAAGCATAACAATAGTTATGAGCATAAAAATCATTATGATCTGTTATTTAGTGAACCAGAATGTTACATCTGTCATAACTATGGACATAAAGCTACAGATTGTCGCTTAAGGAATTTTAAGCCAGATTCGAATCCTACTGCTGAAAATTTCAAGATTTGGAAGAAGAAAGAAGATGACAAGTCTAGACTAGTGTTATCAGCCCAAAGAGAAAAGAATCCCTGGTATATTGACAGTGGATTTTCCAAACATATGACTGGAGACAAAAGCAAGTTTCTAACTCTAAGTGAAAGAAAATCAGGGAATGTAACTTTTGGAAATGATGCACTAGGAAAAATAAAAGGTAAAGGAATGGTAAGTTTGAGTAATGGCAAAGGGAAAGCTCAAGATGTGTTTTTTGTAGAAGGTTTGAAACATAATATTCTTAGTGTTATTCAAGTCTGTGACTAAGGATGTGAAGTCGTTTTTACCTCTAAAGATTGTAGAATAAAATCTATGAATTCAGGGCAGGTAGTTGCAAAAGGGATAAGAACAGAAAACAATGTATATTTGTTAAAAGAAGAAAAAGAAGAATGTTACTTAAGAAAGTATGATGAAATTTGGCTATGGCATAGGAGACTTGGACACTTAAATTTTGATCATATAATCAAGCTCAAAAATAGTGGGGTAGTAAAGGATCTTCCAAATGTATCAAAGCCATATGATTATGTTTGTAAACCTTGCTAGATAGGAAAAATTACTCGCACTCAGTTCAAATCTAGAAACTTTCCTTCAACAGAAAAACCTCTCCAGTTAGTACATATGGATTTATGTGGACCATCAAGGAAAGAAGGTACAGTAAAAGATAATTATTTTATGTTGATTATTGATGATTATTCTAGACTAACATGGGTTGACTTTTGGAAGGAAAAATCTGAAGCATTTGAAAAATTCAAAGTGTTTAAGACTCTAACTAAGAATCAAACAGGAAAAATATTGAAGGTAGTAAGGTCTGATAGAGGAGGAGAGTTTAGCTCATGAAACTTCCAAGAGCTCTGTGATAAACATGGAATCAAAAGAGAGTACACAATTCCAAGGACTCCACAACAAAATGGAGTTGTTGAGAGGCAGAATAGATCAGTACAACAAATGGCAAGATCAATGATGAATGAAAGGAACATACCTCAAACATATTGGGTGGAAGAAATTCATACAGTTGTTCATATCCTTAACAAATCTCTTCTCAGGCCACACAGTGACAAGACTTCTTATGAACTATGGTTTGGAAAACCTGCTTAAATCAAGCATTTTAAAGTCTTTGAGAGTAAATGTTATATCAAGAACAATGATGAAAAGATTGGCAAATATGATGAAAGGGATGATGAAGGTATCTTCTTGGATTATGCTACAAATAGTAAAGGATACAGATGTTACAATAAGAGAATACATAAACTAGTTTATTGTATAGACATAAAATTTGATGAAGAAATCCCGGTCGGAAATGTAAGCAGTGTTGATCCAAGCACAGAAGATATAGTTGAATACGAATATGAATAGGTCCAAGGATCATAAAGAGAAGAATCTGAACCAGATGAAGATACGAATACTCCGACTGACACGAATCAGCAGAAAGAAGCAAAATCACCTCTCAAAATTGTTAGAAAGAATCATCCTAAAAATCAGATAATTGGAGATATAAATAAAGGAGTTCAGATAAGAAGGAAATTGATTAAAGACTCAGAACAATCTCATGTTTTTTTTTTATCTATGAATGAACCTAAAAATTTTTATGAAGCCAACCAACATGATGATTGGATTAGAGCTATGAATGAAGAGCTTGATCGGATTGAGAAGAAAAATACTTGGGAGCTTGTCCCTAGACCTAAAGATAAAAATGTAATAGATTCCAAATGGGTGTTTAAGAATAAAATGACTGAAAAAGGACAAGTTGTTAGAAATAAAGCCAGATTGGTTTGTAAAGGGTATGCACAAGTTGAAGGTCAGGACTTTGATGAAACTTTTGCACCAGTGGCAAGATTGGAAGCCATCAAAATGTTTCTTGCTTATTCATGTCATAAGAACTTTAAAGTTTATCAGATGGATCTTAAGTCAACATTTCCTAATGGATATCTAGAGGAAGAAGTATATATGGAGAAACCTAAAGGGTTCTCATTAATAGATAATCCTAATTATGTTTGCAAGATGAAGAAGGCCTTATATGGACCGAAACAAGCACCATGAGCTTGGTATTATAGACTGGACAAATTTTTACAAGACAAAGGATTCAAGAAAGGTACTGTTGACAACAATCTTTACATTAAGTCTGAAGGTGATAATTTACTAGTTGTTTTGGTTTATGTAGATGATATTACTTTTGGTTGTACTAATGAATCATCTGTCCAGTGGTTTTCTAACTCTATGTAAACAAAATTTGAGATGTCCATAATAGGAGAACTGTCATACTTTCTTGTTTTACAAGTAAATCAGAGTTCTGCAGGAATATTTATCTCTCAAAAAAAATATTTGAAAGAAATGTTGAAGAAATTTCAGATGGAGGATTCCTCTCCTATTAGTACACCTATGGTGGTTGATTGCAAGATCAGTAAATATGATATTTCACCTGATGTTGATCAAAGCACATATCACTCTATGATAGGTAGTCTTTTGTACATCACAACATCCCGTCCTGATATAATGCAAGTTGTTGGAATGGTAGGTTGTTATCAGTCAGCTCCTAAACAAAGTCACTTGGTAGCTTTCACAAGGATATTCAAATACTTGAAGGGAACAATGACTTATGGTTTTTGGTATCCCATAAATCAAAATTTTTAGTTAACTTCTTATTCAGATGCAGATTGGGCAAATTGTGTGGATGAGAGAAAGAGCACCAATGGAGTTGTCTTCTTCCTCGGTGACTCTTTGGTAGCATGGATTAGTAAGAAGAAGGGACTTGTTTCCTTATCAACTACATAAGAAGAGTACATTGTGTTGATTAAGGTTGGTTTTCATTGATGTCAACCCTTGAAGAAAGACCTGTAGCACAAAGGTTTGGGTAATGGACCCAATAATGTTTGATGTAAATATGACTCGTTATTTTTTTTTCATGGCTGATAAGAGGTAAACATGGATGAAATCCAAAGTGGTCCCGTTATGGTGAAATCCATCATGGGAAGATGCTTTGTGGAGTAAGATAACCCATGCTTAATTGTGGAATAATGAGATGAAGGAAAGTGAATTTGTCAAGGAAAATATCCTAGATGGATAGTTCTTGTCATGTCATTTCTGGTGGTATAAGGAACGTCACATAATTTTTCACGGTTAGAGATTTATGGCCATGATATGTTGGAGACCCCAGGTTTGGTGCTTCCAATGAATGTAATTCTTCAAGACATATAAGAAAAATCATTCTGTGGTTTTCTCCCGATTTGGGTTTCCACGTAAAACACTGGTGTACTGTGTATGTGTGTGATTATTTATTTATTATTGCTCATTATTGGATAATAATTCTACATTGATATAGAATTTGAAGAAAAAGGTTTATAATTACGTTATTACTGATTCACCCCCCCTCTCAGTAATCCAACAATTCGTATCACAGCAGGTTCCTTTAGAAATCAGTTTAGCCACTGAAAGGTAGATCAAGGAGAGTACCAACTCTTATAAAAATGGAATACCATAGTTTGATGGATAAAAGTATGCTTTTTGGAGCATAAGGATGAAGACATATATACAGGCACAAGGATTTCAAGTTTGGCAATCAATTGTAGATGGATACATAGCACCAATAGTTCCACCAACAAGTGACAAAGCAGTGAAACTCGGTGAGAATAATTCCAAATCCATAAATGTAGTTTTGAATGGTCTCAGTGATACGGTATTCACCAAAGTTGCACATTGTAAATCTGATAAAGAGATTTGGGACAAGCTTTGAAATATTTATGAAGGAGATTCAAAAGTCAAAACAGCAAAGCTTCAAACTTACAGAGGTCAATTTGAACAACTAAAAATGAAGGAAGATGAAGATATTGCAGCCTACTTCTTACAAGTCGATGAAACAATGACTGAAATCATAGGATTGGGAGAAGAAATCAAAGAATCTATAATTGTTCAAAAGTTACTAAGATCTCTTCCTCTAAGATTCAACCCTAAGATATCAACACTAGAAGAAAGATCATATCTAAACTCAATAAGCATGGATGAACTGCATGGAATCTTCACAGCATATGAGATGAGAACTGAACAGGAAAATCCATATGTAAAAGAAGCAGCCTTCAAAGCATCCAAAAGATCAAAGCAAAAGAAAAAGGAACAGAAAGAATATAACAGGAGCAATGACGTCTCAGAAGATGATGAAGAAGTGGGCAACTTTGTCAAAAGACTGAACAAGGGAACCAACGGTAGGTACAGAGGTAAGATTCCTTTAATTTGTTTTAATTGTGATGGTATTGGTCATTTTGGTAACAAATGTCCTCATAATAAAAAGAGAAATGATGAAGGTTACTCAAAAGGTATACAAACATATAAAGGTAAAAGAACTACAAAGAAAGTTTTCAAGAAAAACTTTTGCACCAAAGAAGACATCTCATCATCAAATGAAGATGAAGTCAGTGACAGTGAAACATGGAGAGTTCCATTCATTGCAGTAGAAGACTCTGATAAAGAAGACACTGAAGAAGAATACGAAGAAGAAATTGAAGAGGCAGAAGTTGACTTCCAAGAAGAATTAATGAGTGCCATAGAAGTTATTAGAAGAGAAAACAAGAAAAACAGGAAATTACAACCAGAACTAGGTAAGAAAAAAGACACTCAAGAACTAGAACAAATGATTACAAAATTGAAGGTTCAAATAGAAGAAGATAAAATAATTGAAGAAGTAGTCAAAGAATAGCTAGAAGGAAAGGACAAGATCATTGGAAACTTGGAAGCAGAGACTGTCACACTAAGAAAGGATATTCAAAAGAAAAATATGCAGAATAGCTCAAAAGTTCTGGATGACATTATTAGCAGTCAAAAATCTTATCTTGAAAAGTTCAGACTTGGATACAATCAAACAGAAAAGGGATCAAGCTCCAAAACAACAGAGAAAGAAACAAATCCAAAACTTTATGCAGAAACAATCAAAGGGGATAAAAAGATATACAAGGAAGATTACAGGGACACTCCTCCACCGAGAAGATTCAGATTTCAAAATCAACAATAGATAGACAGGCCTCAAGAACAAGAAGGATTCATAAGAGCACCTCCTTTCATAATATCTTCAACTACCAGGTATCAAACTATATTTTTTGGTTTATGTTATGCTTGTAATAATTTTGGACATAAAGCTGTAAATTGCAGAGCTAACAACAGGAACAGTAACTACTTTCATAGCCATACACAAAGGGGTTATTCAAGAAGACCTAGTGAAATACAGAGAAGAAGTTACAACAGGTTTGAATCCTTGAGCACTGAAGTGGAATGCTACAAATGTAACAATTTTGGACACATGACCAAAAATTGCAGAATGATAGTCCCTCCTAAAGAACCTCAATAGAGTCATAAACAAGAATCTCAGAAAATGGCATGGATAAGAAATAAAGATCAGTATAGCAATGAAGAATGCACAATCACTCTACAAGCTAAACAGAAGAAATGTGGTTGGTATCTTGACAGTGGATTTTCAAAACACATGACAGGTGATAGAGACAAGTTTCTTACATTATGAGAGGAAAGAGATGGATCAGTTTCTTTTGGAAATGATGATTCATCCAAAATCATTGGAAAAGACACAGTCTGAATTGGGAACAAGAATGAAAAGGCAGAAAATGTTCTACTAGTATAAAATATGAAACATAATCTTTTAAGTGTGAGTCAAATGTCTGACCAAGGTCATAAAGTTACTTTCGATTCACAAAAGTGTGAGATAAGAAAAGAAGGTTCATGGAAATTGGTCACTACACCTGCAAGAACTTCAAGCAACATATATGTGTTAAGCGAAATTGGAAATGAAAAGTGTTTTCTAGGAATGGAAGATGAAAGTTAGCTATGGCATAGAAGAATGGGTCACATGCATTTTTATAACCTTGTCAAATTCAGCAAAAGAGAAGCAATCAGAGAAATTCCCAAGATCACAAAACCAACCATCACTTTATGCAAGCATTGCCAACAAGGAAAGCAAACAAAGACTAGGTTCAAATCAAAGGAATATTCAACAACAAAACCACTGGAAATTGTGCATACTGATCTAGTTGGACCAACTACAACAAAAGGCTTAAAAGGTGAGATATACTTTATGTTATTAGTTGATGATTATACAAGAATGACTGTAGTTTTATTTCTCAAGAACAAATAAGAAGCTTTTAAAAATTTCAAGATCTACAAGGAAATGGTTGAAAATGAGACGGATTCAAGAATCAAATGCTTAAGATCGTATAATGGAGGAGAATTCACCTCAAAGGAATTTATGGACTACTGTAGCAATCATGGAATAAAAAGGCAATTCTCCGTCACTAGGACACCTCAACAGAATGGAGTTGTTGAAAGAAAGAATAGGACAGTACAAGAAATGGCTTGAACAATGATAATGGATTCAAAGTTGACAGATATTTTTTGGACACGGGCAGTGCATACAACAGTTCACATTCAAAACAGAGTAATGCTCAAAAACAACACTGATAAAACTCCATACGAGCTATGGAAAGGAAGACCAACAAATGTGAAGCACTTCAGATTTTTTGGAAGCAAATGCTACATCAAAAGAGAAGATGGCGGAATGGGAAAGTTTGACTCTCTTCTGGACAAAGGAATACTTGTTGGTTACTCAAGTACAAGGAAATCATACAAGTGTTACAATCTAAGATTAAACAAAGTTGTGGAAAGTATCAACGTAACAATTGATGAAACAGGAAGACCAGAATCAAAGAAAGAAGAAAACAAATCAATGGAACAACTTTTTGAAGAAGAAGATGAAAAAGAAGAAGAAGAGGAATATGTAGATGAAGATGAAGAGAATCTGACAGACGTAGAAGAGAAATTTCAACAAGTATCTCCAAATACACCTAGCAAACAAGTACAAAAGAATCATCCTTCAGATCAGATTATTGGAAACAAAGTTGCAGGAGTTGAGACTAGAAGAAAAATCCATTCACCAGAACAAACACACCTAGCACTCTTATCTACAATTGAACCAAACTGTTTTGAAGAAGACAACAAGTATGAATTTTGGAATAAGGCCATGGATGAAGAATTGGATCAAATAGAAAAAAATGACACTTGGGAATTGGTTCCAAGACCAAAGAATAAAAATATGATCGGCACAAAATGGGTTTTCAGGAATAAATTGAATGAAGATGGACATGTTACAAGGAACAAAGCTAGATTGGTATGTAAAGTATATGCACAGATTGAAGGAATCAACTTTGAATAGACATATGCCCCTATTTCCAGAATGGAAGCAATCCATTTGTTTTTAGCTTATGCATGCTCCAAAAATGTTAAAGTATATTAGATGGATGTAAAATCATCTTTTCTGAATGGGGAACTTGAAGAAAAAGTCTATATTGAACAACCAGAAGGATTTCAGTTGTCAGAGAACACAAACTATGTGTGTAAATTAAAGAAGGCCTTGTATGGTCTAAAACAGGCTCCTAGAACATGGTACTCGAGACTGGATAAGTATCTGCAGCAGGCAGGGTTTAGAAAAGGAAGTGCAGATAACAACCTCTACATCAAGGTAAGTCAAGGTAATATTTTATTAATTGAAGTTTATGTTGATGATATTAATTTTGGTAGTGATGATGACATGTTAAGCCAGAAATTTGCAAAAGACATGCAGAGTGAATTTGAAATGTCATTACTTGGAGAACTATCCTTCTTTCTGGCACTTCAGATACGTCAAAGAAAACAAGGAATTTTTATTTCTCAAACCAAGTATATCAGAGAAATGCTAAAGAGGTTCGGAATGGAATATTGCAAATCAGTTATCACTCCCATGCAAACCAGTTGTAAGTTGAGCAAAGGTGATGGTTCAAAGTCTACAGATCAGAGGCAATATAGGTCAATGATTGGAAGCCTACTATATGTGACATCATCTAGACCAGATGTAATGCAAGCAGTTGGATAGGTGGCACGATTTCAAGAAGCACCAAAGGAATCACATGTATTAGCAGTAAAGAGGATATTCAGATATCTCAAAGCAACATAAGAGTTTGGATTATGGTATCCAAAAGGAAAATATCTATCACTTATGACCTACACAAATGCAGATTGGGCAGGTTGTATTGATGACCGAAGAAGCACCAGTGGAGCAGTGTTCTACTTAGGTGAGTGTTTGGTATCATGGCTAAGCAAGAAACAATCATCAGTATCTCTATCTACAGCCGAGGCAGAGTATATTGCAGCAACAACATGTTGTACACAGGTTCTTTGGATGAAACAAACTTTGACAGATATACGGTTTGAGTATGATGAGCCCATTCCAATATATTGTGATAATACAAGTGCCATTAGTATCTCAAAAAACCTGGTGATGCACTCCAAGACTAAGCACATTCCAATCAAGTATCACTTTCTACAGGAATAGGTTGCAGAAAAGAACATCAAAGTTGAGTATGTGGGCACAAAAGAGCAAGTGGAAGACATCTTTACAAAATCACTTCCACAGGAAGCCTTTGAATATCTTCGCCAAAGACTTGGAGTTATTTCTACTCCAAAAATGATTGCTTTTTGAATGCTTATCCTATATGTCTTAGATGTACATGAGGAAGTACCATAAGAGGGAAGTCTGTCAGGGAGAGCAGCCCCGAATGGAAAGATACCTTTGCCATTGATAACAAAGAGGGAGAGATTTATCAGATGTAGAGGACAGAGGCATGGTTCTAGGAGGATCATATTTATCAGATGCAGAGGACAGAGGCAGGGTTTCAGGAGGAGCATGAGTGATACGATTTCAGTGTTGCATCAGAGTGTTTCCATCAATGCCAAAGGGGGAGACTGTTGATTAAAGTTGCTTTCCATTGATGTCAACCCTGATGAAAGACCCGTAGCACAAAGGTTTGGGTAATGGACCCAATAGTGTTTGATGTAAATATGACTCATTATTTTTTTTTCATGGTTCATAAGAAGTAAACATGGAGGAACTCCAAAGTGCTCCCCTTATGGTGAAAGCCCTCACGGGAAGACGCTTTGTGAAGTAAGAGAACCCATGCTTAATTGTGGAATAATGAGATGAAGGAAAGTGGAATAATGAGAACTGTAAACTTTAAAATGAATTAAAACCATACAGAGGTCCTACTCTAATTAATTAATATGAAATGACTAAACTGTGTAAATATGAGACTTCATCCTTGCCCTGTAATAACCATCATGGCCGAATGACCAACACTAAAAAACCAAATGAGGGAGTTAATAAAATTCAAGGTATTGGGAAGCCAAGTATCGTGCAACTCACAGAGAATAACCCTAATCCCTGAATAGTAAAAAAAAAATAAGTTATATTACATAAAATATCTTAGGAAGGTCGAGAATCCATAAGGACTCAGCACCTTCAAAAAAAAAATGATTTTTGGTCATACCGAAAACCTAGTAGCAACCGGTAGAAAAACAACTGATGATTCCCTACTATTTAAGCCTCGAGTTATAGTTTTTGGTTAGAATGTTAATACACAAAGAAACCCCTTGATATGTATATATATATATATATATATATATTAAATCACTCAGGATGTAAATGGGGTCTTCATAGAAGACGAAAGAAAAGAATTTACGAAATGACAAGATCGACCTCCATCAAAACATCACCCCAAAATCTTACAAACAAATGATAAGCCATTACCAGGTTTTAGACAGTCGAAAGATACAGTGAAAATCGTTATATACTTCTAGACAAGGCAACTTCACAGGCTAATGAAGTCACGAGTATAGAGAATGCTTACCTTTCAAATTCTACCACTAGAGTTCTCTTGATACATTCCAGTATCGACAAGAGTCTAGCATTTCCCTGGCTGACTATTCATTTGGGCCGTGAATCACAGAGGGCATGTGACTGAACCCTATATTCACACAAGACCAGGATGCAACCCAAAAACAATACTGGAAAGAAAATGTTCCCGATGGTCTTAATTATGGATGAGTAAAGGACACGGGTCGAGGCCATGTGACTGGCTTGAGGTGGCGATAACATGGTGGGAAAATAGACCGAACATTAACCTTGGGAGTATACCACCATCCCTCTAATTAATATCACAGGGGCTCTTCAAGTCTTGCCATTATGTAATGACCTCCTATCTACGATGCGTACCCAAAAACGCCCAACAAGCTACACTCTTCTCATGGCCAAAACAGCGGGAACAATTTCAACATTTCGGAACAACTCACAACAACCTTGCAGAAACGAAATTTGTCGAATATACAAATGCCATAACAATTCCACAATTTCAACATCAATAACATTAAATTGCCGAAAGTAAAAATGCATTATACTTCACCAGTTAAAATCATACCTTAGCCACACGCCCGCTTCGGAG
>JASDQU010100196.1:29476-55388 GCA_032191745.1 Picea mariana | reverse complement strand
CAAGAGACTTTTTCTAACTTGGATCTTCACAATATATCTCCCAATCGTATGTAATCACAATAACAAAATACATAAATCAATTTATAAAGAAACATACATGTGGGTAGGTGGATTTTTTCTGTGTGGGAGAACAAAGAAAAAAAATGATCATGTCCTAAAAGACATAACATCCTTCCTCTCAGATGACACTGGACCTTCCAATAGCACTCAACAGTGGGGTCTGAAGCCACCGAAAGAGGAACTAGTGAATGATGAAGTAATCAGTTATAATGAGGGGTAGAGGGTGCATATCCTAAAATACTTGGCGATATTTCCCAATAGCCAGACAAAATCTGATCAAGGTGCAATTGTAGCCCACATTTTTCACCTGGGTATATGTCCTTAAATTTGGTCACTAGGTACCTCAGTCAAAGTGTGACATTTAGATTTTCGGCCTAAGAAATGGGTCACGGGTTGGATCCCATCCAAGAGCTAGGTGCCTCAAGGGGGGATGCAAAAAAACCATAGCTCGGCCTTCAACCCTTCATGGGTATGTCCCTACCTTATGGTGTAGGAACACTTGACTTTGAGGATTTAAATTTCCCTATTTGACAACTTCTATTGTTTGAAGATGTGAGAACCAGATAATGGGGAGTTATTTAGATGTCTATCCCTGAAATCCTGTCTAGACTAAAATTTTTTTTTTGGAACCTCCTATGAAGGAGTTTTAAGAAAATTTTTAGATGTGGTTGTTTGAGAGATTTGGGGTGTGATCTAATCTCATTGAAATTAAGTGGGAGTGGATAGTTTCATCAAGAAAAGGGTGGGGTGTTTCAGAATCCCTTTGGAGGAAACTCACTTCAACCTCCACATTTCGAGATGAAAACTATGTGAGTGAGTAATGACTTTGTGTGTGAATAAGTGAAAGTGTGCCAAGATGTTTTAATAAATTAGGTGTCACCTTGCTGCATGTGGACTTTGCTTGGTCCTTACAATTTTTGATTACCTAATTAACTAAATGTCATTGGTACAACCTTGAAGAATTTTAAAGTCCCTAAGAAACTAGCATGTGAACATGTGGGTCCTTACTATTCCTTTAACTCCCTAATGTGATTTAATCTAAGAAAGTTGTGAAACTATCCTATATTGTGCATATGTGGGCATGTATGGTCCCATTACAATATTAAGGTGTGTTTTGAAAAATAAATGAAGAGGAGTCCCAAGGGGGTTGTTGTCCTCTCCTAAAGATTTTGTCTTTTTAAGGGAGATGAAATTTTTTCTCAATCTGTTTTTGATTCTCAAGATTGCTTTGGGGCACGAGAGAAGCGCATACTGAATGATTGATATCCAATTTATGGTCCGAATGCAAGTTTTTATATGTGATCTAAACATGATTCCAACTTATACTCTTAGTCAAAGAAAGCCATCAATGTGGAAAAATGAAAGAAAAAGACGAAATAATGATTTTAACCCCCTAAGTGCCTATGTTTTGACTAATCCATTTATATGGAGAGGGAGTATAAGTGTGGTACATATTACAATGTGCATGTAATCAATTTTAAAAAGGCTATGGGCCTTTCACAAATCACAGAAATCTTACAATGTGTGTTTTTATACACAGGTGCGTGGGTCTCAAAATAGAAAGAGGCGCTGTGAGTGCCAATATGTGAATTTCAAGTGACTTATGGGTGTTGGTGCATAGAATACACTTAACAATATAGTGGTTTTGGCACACATGCGTTGAAGACGTGCTTGTGGGTTAAAACATGCGCGCATTGTCTGTTACATGGTCGTGAAGAAAATTTTGGATGAAATTCTCTCTACTCAGCTTTGAACTTGTCTTTTTGCAGGTCGTCTTGGGCCAGTTATGGTCCCTGCAAGTTAAAGAAACAAAAAAAGTGCTAAAATAACCCAAATGGGGTAGGAAATTGATAACATTCCCCAATGGAGTCTCCAATTTGTTGCACCTCTTTTTTCACTTAAATGAGAAAAATAAGGGTTCTTACAAGCTTAGTTTGATTAGCTAGGCAAGATAGTAGTATAGGAAAGAGTTAGAAGTATAAAGCATAAAAGATAAGAAAATAATTAAACTAAGAACGATAAAAGAAATTAAACTATAGTGCATAAGGACATTAGAATAAGAAATAAACAAGACTCATGCTACCGATGGAAATGATTGTATTAGTGGAAAGAAAACACCAAAGAGAAAGGGAGACTTTGGGTCCCATCTTCCTCCAAGGGAGGGCTCTTGGACCCCAAAATTTTGAGCTCTTATTACAAGTGAGAAACTAAAATGAAATGGTGAAGAGAATCCAAAGCATATCAAATCTAGAGGTGATATGAATGGATAACTGATATGGTTCTAGCATGCTCTTGATGAGGAAAGAGGATCCTCCAAGAGAATATCAGCAACATAAAAATGAAAATGAATTCCTTGAAAATATAGTGCACCCATGGCTTCCTTTTCTAGAATAACTTTGAGGTATTATGCAACTAGTTCTTAGTGTGAATAAGTGGCCCTTTAGGGCACCTTCGGGTCTTTGACCAACTCCCTAGTCATATTCGTCTGATATTTGAATGTCAAATCAACTTGGAAGTTGAACCAGAAGTGGGTGGAAGTTCAACCAATATCATAAATGTGTCGTTTTGAGGTGTCCATGGCTTTTTGCATCCACAGGCATGCGTCGGATGCATGTGCTCTTTTCTTATGTTATCTGACTGTTGCACGTGCACGAGTGCCTTGCGTATTTTTAGCGCATGCTCATGTTATTGTTGGTTGTATAGTTTTGGACCTTTTGGAAATGTATTTTTTTCCCATGAGTGAACTAATGAGTGTTTTGAAGATGTTGGATTCCTGTAACCATTTCCGGATGAAATTTTGGTGATAACAATTACCACAAATATATGATCCAAATGCACCATATGAAAAAAATTACACAGTTGAAAACTGAGCAGGGTCACTCCATTATATATCATGAAGGCATAGAACAGGGGCTCATTAATTATTACAAATCCCTTCTCATTGAGCTTGACCCACATCACACT
Organism: Picea mariana; assembly: GCA_032191745.1. Lineage (NCBI taxonomy): Eukaryota > Viridiplantae > Streptophyta > Pinopsida > Pinales > Pinaceae > Picea > Picea mariana. The sequence goes on along the minus strand of JASDQU010100196.1, from coordinate 52,364 downwards.
ACTGTTATAGATAAAATAACCAAACACATCCCAAATATTATCAATGAAGATCAAAACACAACTCTTCTCAATCATATTTCTATTGAAGAGGTACATAAAATAGTAAAAGTGATGCCCATTGGTAAAGCATATGGTATAGTCAAATTTACCACATACTTCCTCCACTGTTGTTGGCTAATGATTTGGGAAGAGGTTTGGCTTCTTTTGGAAGACTCGCGTCAATCCCAAAATATCCTCCCAACTATTAATTCCACTTTCCTTACTCTCATTCACAAGGAAGAATGTGTTTCTCATTCAAAGTAGTTCATACCCATCACCCTTTGCAACTGTAACGTCCGCGGTCGTTATGACTACATGCGATGCATATAATTTTATTTTTTTAAGCAATAAGGAATCAACGACAACAATTAATCAACACAACTTGACAACAAACACCACGCAAGACAATCAAGCAACATACATCATAATGACCTAGCATACTAGCACATCATGCGGCTGGGTTCAACACGTGAAAATCAATTAGAAAAAATAAAACAACTAAGCTATGGGACAACATAGAGATCAACTAGATGCAACTAACATCAAAATACACAGGTAAATTGAACATTTGTGGCGAGTGAGGAACAAGAATAACCAAGCGTTACAACACAATTGCCAACATCAATTACAATGAACCTTATGCCCACATCGGGAAGCACATGAATCTAGCCAGGTTATCATTCACTTTTATTAATCAGAGTGTCCAATGATCCCCTCGTCGGGAATGATGCCATCACAAGCAGTAGGCGTGAGAGTAACCAAGGCGCAACATAATGTATCTAGACCAATAACCCAATAAAAATTCAACATGCTAGGAGAACAAATTAACTTTCTAAATGCAAGAAGACTATACCCAAGCACCCAATCGACAAGTCAACAAGACGCAAGGTGACATCATTCAAATTTAAATTACACAATTAACCGAAGGCTTTTTTATTTCCTACAAGGTAATCACAAGTGGTGTAACAACTATGACCAACCCCCATTTACCATTCAACTTAAGGCACAAGGCACATAGTAACCAATTAACTTTTAAACTATTTTTCAATTTAGCTAATAAAACTATTAAACTATTAAACCCTCAACCATTAATCTTGCACAAGCCATTAAACTATTACACAAATAAACAATAAATCATTAGTTGTTAAATCATTATGACTAAGTGAAAACGAGTGAAATATTACCCTTGCATTTAATCAATTAATCTATTACCAATAAAACAATCAATATATTACCATTTCAATTAATCAATTAATCTATTAGAACGGATGATTGTCCTACGAATATTCCAGAATTAAACTGCTATGTAGCAATTAAAATATTTTATATTTTCTATGGGATGATAAAAATCATTTCCTAAAGGTAGAATGAAAGAATGACAAACCATAAATGTGAATGGATTAATAGTATATTTCTACTCGTTAATTTCAATAGTTGCAGGGCATTTGATGCTTATGAAATGGATCTCCAAAATCAAGTGCACTAACATGTTACAATCCATTATTGGTAACTAGAATTCCATACATTATGAAATGCATTAAATTGTTTATAATATCATATTCATTCACCATAATGGCATGCTTTCCAGCAAGTTGGTGTAACATGTTTCCACTAGTGACATTGCAACTAATTATCTTCTCAAGAGGTGCACTAGCAATATTATTAATTTTTTTTTGTTAAGAAATATTAATGATATATGAAAAGAATAAAAGGACCTTCACATATTATAAATTTGTTATTTTCATCCAAGAATATTTAGTTGTTGCTAAAATAAAACTTGATGAAACATGAGAGTATTATTATATTTTTCAGATATCAAGCCTTCATGTCCATTCATACATAATACATTTAAATAAATTTAAGGCATTATGAAGTTATAGTAGTAGAGACAATGCCGAAAACTACTTTTATGGGGGAGAATTCCCAACAAATTGATAGTACAAGGAAGAAGACACGTCTTTCTTCTAGCTACAACCCTGACATTTTATGTAACTATCGAAAATCCAAGGACGCAGTGGGCACCAAAGAAGATATAGTCAATTGGGCTCATCAACATCGTTACTAATACTCTGACAACAAGTTTAAACTTTGTGCAAGAATCACAGTGGATATCGTGGCAACGAGATTAATAATCAGTAAAGGCCTCGAGTTAATCCAAGTGAATTGTTCTATTGTAAAGGAAACGATTAAAATATTGTGCATGATAAAAATGATAATCTGAATTACATCAGTTAACTATTAAATCATAGAGAAATGGAACTAATAACACTGATAGTCAAGGCAACATAGATCTGTGTAGTAAAAACATGAATTTTAATGGAAGTAAAATTTACTATGTAGTAATAATGAAATTTGATGGTAGTAAAAATCTCTATAGTAGTAATTGAAAATTTAAAGAAATAAATTTTGTGTGGAGTAATAAATTAAATTCAATGGAAGTAAAAATATGTATACAACAAATTGTTTAAGAGAAAAAAACAGTATTGAGCTAATCCTTTTTCAAAAATGTTACTCAACAAATATTGAGGAGCCATGCCTGAGGGAAAATTGAGGAGCCATGAGTTATGAAACAAAACATTATTCAAAAACTCGTTTAAAAACGTCTTACATTAATCGTTATTCAACAAAACGTTATACAAAAAAAATGTGATACAACAAAAACGTTATTCAACAAAAACTTCATACATCAAATCAGTTGTGTAGGAGCTCGTTCAAGGGGCAATCGGGTTCAACAATGCATTATACAAGAAGGATTGAGGAGCAACACATTTACATCAAAGAGTTGAGAAAAAGGAATCTCAAAACATGGAAGGATTACATTAAGAGTTCTAGTGCTGAGAACTCTTAATGTAATAAAACAAGCTCAGAAATAGAAATTTGGTGACCCTTTTGCAATTTCACATGGTGCACTATCTTCCAGATAGAAATTCATATGCATAACTAGACAACTCTTTTTATTTTAACAACATCTACACAAGAGACTCTTTGACAATAAAGAAATGCATGAACAATAAATTGATCTATTATTTAACACAAATTATGCACCTGCGTACCGTATGCAAAATGCAAAGAACCGGAAATCATTGTCCCGTGCTCATGCTTCATCCAACTCCAACTTGTCGAATGATGAGACCTCCTCGTTACCTCCCAGCCAATGATAGGGGTACTCTTCTTCTCCTTTAGCCCCAAGAGCTGCAAAGATTCCACAGACACAATACCAGAGAATCATAGCACCCAGATCGCCTCGCAAGGTAGAGCTACCACTCGTTACCCAAGATGGGTATCCCACCACAAGAGAAAGTTCAGTCAAGATAAAATTTCAGAAAAATAATGTTACATAACCCATATGTCCTCCATATCCTCCTCCGCCATCCTTTTTATAAAGTTTTCTTAGTCATTAGTTTCCCAAAACCCTCATTAAATTCCTTTTTCATTTAATTAATTTCAAAAAACCTCCCCCATACACATGTCGCCCGATCCCCTAGTTGCACCAAAAAATCAATTTATTAATTAATTAAATTTTTCTATTTCCCTCACCCACCTAAAATCATTCCTAAAAATGATCCTATGTGTCCCATTATTCCCTTACAACTCTTAAATGACTTACACCTTACTTAATTCCTAGTTAAGTTCATAAATAGAAATTTCCAAAGCTAGATTCCTTACTAGGTTAGACATTCCCCATTCTCTTTAAGTTCCCCCTTTTCTTTAAGTTTCCCCTTTTTATAAATAAATTCATAATTAACAGGTTAAATAGACAAAAACAAACAAATACCCCCTTTATTATTTTACCCTTTAATACAATTTCCACTTTAATTATTAATTCTTGAATTTTCTAATTAGTTATAAAAAGAACCTTTAGTGATTTGAAATTTTATAAAAAGAGCCTTAGTGAATTGAAATTTTATAAAAATAACCTTAGTGAATTAAAATTTGATAAAAAGAAGCTTTGTGAATTTAAAATTTCCATTTTAATCCAGTTATATGTCTAATTAGTTTTTTTTTTTGTTCTAAGGTTCTACTCAGACCTAGGTTTTCAATTCACTAGGCTTGGTGATAGTTCTTAAGGGGAAAATTAGTTATTAAACTTACTTATCACATCATTCATTTTAAGATCGACCAGGTCTTAAGGATGCATAGTTTTCTAGGCACTAGATTTATTTATTTACTAGTTAAAATTGCGACGTTCTCTTCAGTACACACTAGGTGCTCCAAGGGTGCCACTCGCCTCTTTCTATTTTCTTTGTGTGACATGCCCTTCAAGATGCACTATGTGCTCCAAGGGTGCCACTCGCCTCTTGACTAAATTTGGTAGACGTCAAAAACCCTAGGGTCAATACTCTGCTAGGTGATCTTCTGTGAGACTAAGGGCCTCTAAGAAATAAGGACCGTCCCTTATTGGGGGGCCCTTAGAATCATCGTGAGAGACTATCTCAATCTTCCCTCATGACATTGTGGGTCTTATCGAACTAGCTAATCATTAACCTATAGTTTGAGCCATGACGAGATTTATAGTAGGATGTGATAGGGTTGATGCCATGCCTCTCCCTCAATGTCTCTCATTGTCGTGCATGACCCCTCTAATCCATATGTGATTCTAGTTGGAAAGCTATTATTAGCCTGCGTCCATCAACGAATCATGCCAGCAATAATAATCAATCATCATAACATCTAATCATTTGTACATATTTTATATCAACCACATTCAAACTCTAATAGTCCAGTACCTAATTCTATCCCGAGTCCAAGGGGTTTCATCGATGGCTTTGCATCGTCAATGTCCAGAGCCCTGTAAACTCACAAGAAGCCAGTCAATAGAACCCATCTATGTAAATAAAAAAATATGACATATCATCAAATCCACAATATCTCATAATCATAATCAAAACAAACAATAGTATAATAACCTGGATCACTTTCATGCAAGTGTCCTCAAAGAATAATTTCGATCAATGCATACAAGAGCGGGATGTTACATACACCCCCTCTTGTTTTAAACTTCATCCTAAAGTTTCATAGTATTTAAGTGTCGTAACAATGTGTATCATAGTATCATAAGTCTATATATCAAACAAAAATGGAAATTGTTGATGCATATTGTATGCGTCCTCCCAGGTCACTGAGTGTGGACTATAGTTGTCCCACTGGACGTTGACCTGATCTATTGTTTGATGTTGTAACTATCTAATGTGATGGTCTAGGATGTGGATTGGCTCCATCGTGAGAAAACCCTCGTTAGATACCTGGAAGGTACTCATGTCAATAAAATGTGTAGGATCACTAATTTAATGTCTCAAAATTGATACATGAAAAACATCATGCATACACTTCAAACAATCAAGAAAAGCTAGTCGATAGGCGAGGAGCCCCTTCTTTTCCAAAATATTGAAATATCCCATGAACCTAGGAGAGAGTTTATCACCCTTTCCAATATTGATCAAACTCTTATGTGGTTTCAGCTGCAAGAATACTCGATCGCTAGCTTCATAACTACGATCGACACAATGTGCATCGACATAACTCTTCTACCGATCATGTGCTTCCTTGATCCGTTATCTTATTGTTTTCATTTGATATTCCATTTCTTGGATCGCTTCTAGTCCTACTAGGAACCTATCCTCAAGATGATCCCAAATCAAAGGCATCCAATATAGTGGCCCGTAAATAAACTCGAAAGGTGCCATCTTAATGGTGCTTTGGTAACTCTTGTTATATGAAAATTATACCAATGGCAATAATTCTTACCAATTCTTTTGTTGGTCCATTATGTACATACACAACATATCCTCTGATATTCGGTTTGTTCATTCGGTCTACCCTTCTGTCTCCAGGTGATATGCAGTACTAAAGTTAAGTTGGGTTCCCAAGGCCTCTTGGAAACTAGTCCAAAACTGTCATGTAAACATCGATCCTCTATTGGATATAATCCTCTTAGGCAAACCATGTAGCCTTAAAATCTCACTAATGAAAACTATATCTATGTCAAGTGCGTGATATGTTGTATGCACAAGAATAAAATGAGCACTCTTCGTCAGAGTGTCTACTACCAAAAAAATCAAGTCATGTCTCCTTGCCGTGAGTGGAAATCCAACAATTAAATCCATCGAAATGACCTCCCATTTCGATTCTGAAATAGCGTTTGATTCTAGCAATACTGCTGGATGTCTATGTTCATCCTTCACCTGCTAACATTCTATACATATTTCTATGTAGTTGACTATGTCTTCATTCATTCCTTTCTAAAAGAATAAGGATTTAAGGTCTTCCCTTATCTTCGTGACTCTGGGATGATCCATATACACTACTTTATGAGCCTCGTTTAGGATAAAAATCCTCAACACTTCGTTGGGTGGTACGTAAATTTGATTTTTAAATCTCAATAATCCGTCGTCGTCCAATGTAAATGCTTCAAATCTTGGTACCATCATTGTATTTTGTTCGATAAAATCCTTTACCTCCTTGTACTAGTCATTGTCGTGCTATAAAAATAGAATCCTTTCATGTAGATTCATCTGAACAGGCATCATCGAAAATATATGTGGTCTCTGACTCAATGCATCCACCACTCTATTCACTATTCATTTTATGTAAGTAATCTCAAAATTGTACTCACTATGCAATTTCAACCAATGTCGTTGTTGCACGTTCAAGTCGCTTTGTGTAAATATGTGTTGTAGTCTACATTGGTCCATTTTTAGTTTAAATTTCTTCCCAATAAGGTAGTGTCTCCAAACTCTCAAGGCATAAACAATGGCTAACAACTTCCACCATAAACGAATGCTCCCCTTCAGTTGAAAGACTATCAAGTGGACCTTCATGTTGGAGGTATATTCACTAAGTGAAAAGCACATCACCATATTCTCCAACCATGCCTCAGCGGCTACGCCATTCGAGGCACCAAAGAACTTGAGAAATTTGACCTTCTCGAGTTCACGATGAATGTTACCAGTACTGACTGAAGTGCAGGGTAGACCCTTATGGGGTGTCGATGCCCTGGCCTCATTTCTATTAAAACAATTGATCCATGCCTCATACATCCTCTGAAATGATCTCATCATCCCAACCACATCACCCACAACTGTATGTTCTTGCTCGACGATCTGTTCATCTCTCTGGGGGCTATACCCCTCAGGCATGGATGCTACTAGGGGCATCATGCCTCCTCCACTAGCACCCCTTCATTTGCCTCTGTGACATCCTCTAACAATGATTATCTACATGAATACAAATGAATTTAATTAGAGACCTTATAATCAAACATCTCATCAACGATATCTGTAGTGATCTCAAGTCGCGGGTCGAACCTGCCTCTGATACTATATGTAACATCCCTGGTCATTACAAATACATGCGATGCATAGAAAAATGATTTTTTTTAAGAAGGAAGGCAACCAAAAAAATTAATTAACACAACTTGATGATGAACACCACACAATCCAGTCAGGAAACAAACAACATAATGACTTAGCATACTAGCATATTGTGCGACTGGGCGCAACACATAAAAATCAATTAGACAAAATAAAACGACTAAGCTATGGGACAACATCAAGATCAACTAGATGTAACCAACATCAAAAGACATAGGTAACTTGAAACTTCACAACAAGAGAGGAACAAGCACAAAGAAGCATTACAGCACAAGTACCAACATCAATTACAACGAACCTTATGCCCACATAAGGAATCACATGAATCTTTCTAGGTTATCATTCGCTTCTATCAATCATGGCATGCAATGATCCCCTCATCAGGAATCATGTTGGCATAAGTGGTAGGCATGACAGTAAACAAGGCACAACATAATGTTTCTAGACTAATAACCTAAGAAAAATCCAATGCGCTATGAGACCGAATTAACTGTAAAAATACATGAAGACTTTACCCAAGCACCTAATCAACAAGTCAACAAGACGCAAGGTGACATCATTCAAATTTAAATTGCACAACTAACCGAAGGATTTCTGGTTTCCTACAAGGCAGTAAGATGTGGTGTAACAACTATGACCAACCACCATTTGCAATTCAACTTAAGGCACAAGGCACATAGTAACCAATTAACTATTAAACTATTTTTCAATTTAGCTAATAAAACTATTAAACTATTAAACCGTCAACCATTAATCTTGTGCAAGCCATTAAACTATTACACAAATAAACCATAAACCATTAGTTGTTAAATGATTACGACTAAGTGCAAATGAGTGAACTGTTATTCTTTCAATTAATCAAATAATCTATTACCAATGCAGTAATCAATCTATTACCATTGCAATTAATCAATTAATCTATTAGAATAGACGATTGTCATACGAATATTCCAAAATTAAATTGTTATGTAGCAATTAAAAGATTTTTTATTTCCTATGGGATGATAAAAATCATTTTCTAAAGGTAGAATGAAAGAATGAAAACCATAAATGTGTATGGATTTATAGTATATTTCTACTCATTAATTTCAATAGTTGCAAGGCATCTCATGCTTATGGTTCATGGATCTCGAAAATTAATTGCACTAACATGTTACAATCCATTATTGGTAACTATAATTCCATACATTATGAAATGAATTAAATTGTTTATAACATCATATTCATTCACCATAATGGCATGCTTTCGAGCCAGTTGGCGTAACCTTCTTTCCACTAGTGATGTTGCACCTAATTATCTTCTGAAGAGGTGCACTAGCAATATTTTTTAATTTTTTTTTTTAAGAAATCTTAATGATATATTAAAAGAATAAAAGGACCTTCACATCTTAAAAATTTATTATTTACATCCAAGAATATTTAGTTCTTGCTAAAATAAAACTTCATGAAACATGGTAGTTTTTTTATATTTTTCTGATATCAATCCTTGATGTCCATTCATACATAATGCATTTAAATAAATTTAAGGCATGATGAAGTTTAGGTATTAGAGACAACGCCCAAAACTACTTTTATGGGGGAGAATTCCCAGCAAATTAATAGTACATGGAAGAAGGGACGTCTTTCTTCAGGATACAACCCTAACATTTTATGTAACTATCGAAAATACAAGGGCACAATGGGCACCAAAGAAGATATAGTCAACTGGGATCATCAACATCATTGCTAATACTTTGACAACAAATTTAAACTCTGCGCAAGAATCATAGTGGATATAGTGGCAACAAGATTAATAATCAATAAAGGCCTCGTGTTAATTCAAGTGAAATGTTCTATTGTAAAGGAAACCATTAAAATAATGTGCGCAAAAAAAAGGATAATTTGAATTACATCAATTAATTGTTAAATCATAGAGTTGGAACTAATAACACCGATAATCAAGGCAACATAGATCTGTGTAGTAATAAAATAAATTTTAATGGTAGTAAAATTTCATGTGTAGTAATAATGGAATTCAATGGCAGTAAAAATCTATATAGTAATAATTTCAAATTTAACTAAAATAATTTTCCTTTGGAGTAATAAATGAAATTCAATGGGAGTAAAAATCTTTTTACATCAAATTTTTTAAGAAAAAAAAAATATTCAACTAATGTTTTTTCAAAACCGTTACACAAGAAATATTGAGGAGCCATGCATTGAGAAAAATTGAGGATCCATGCGTTATTCCACAAATCGTTATTTAGAAACTCGTTTAAAAACATTTTACAACAATCGTTATTCAATAAAATGTTATACAACAAAAACATGATACAACAAAAGCATTATTCAACAAAAATGTTATACAATAAATGAGTTGTGGAGGAGCTCGTTCAAGGAGCAATCAGGTTCAACAATGAACTATATAGCAAGGATTGATGAGAAACATGTTCACATCAAAGCGTTAAGAAAGAGGCATCTCAAGACATGGAAGGATTATGTTAAGAGTTCTGGTGCAGAGAATCAACACAGAGAATCAATACAACACTGAAAATCAAACACAGAAAAAATCACAATAATCACAGAGAATAAAGGATTATTTTTATTGTTCACAATGAGGAATTTGTCGGATAGAGAAATTATCCTTCTCTTATTATCCATGCACATCAAAGCAACGCATTTGACTGTAAATATTTAACAGCAGAGTGAAGACAATCCATTCAGCTCCTGGATGACTACTTAGGCACGGACTAATAACTTAAAGGACAAGGGATATAAGACAAAAGCACCATTTCCTTGTATTAAAAACAATAAAAAAATAGAGTAAAATAAAATATCGGCCCGAGACCAAAAATGAATTCTTCCTTGGAATTAATACAACGCAGTAACAAAACAATATCATAAACATAAATTTAGTGACCCTTTTGCAATTTTACACGGTGCACTATCGCCCAGATAAAAATTCATATGCATAACAAAAGGATTATTTTTATTTTAACAACATCTACACAAGTGATCCTTCAACAATAAAAAAATACATGAACAAGAAATTGAGCTATTATTTAATACAAATAATGAATATGCATACCATAGGAAAATACGAAGAACCAGAAGTGATTGTCACGTGCTCATGCTCCATCCAACTCTGACTTGTCGACCAATGAGATCTCACCGGTACGTCACAACCAACCCTAGGGGTAATCTTCTTCCCCGTGATCTCCCCGAGCTGCAAAGGGGCCACAAACGCAATACCAGAGAATGATAGCACCCATATCGCCTCACAAGGTTGAGCTACCACTCGTTACCCAAGTTAGGTATCCCAACTCCCACAAGAGAAAGTTCAATCAAGAAAAAATTTCAGCAGCGTAATGTTACGCAACCCAGATGTCCTCCATCTCCTCATCTACCATCCTTTTTATAAATTTTTCTTAGTCATTAGTTTCCAAAAACCCTCATTAGGTCATTTTTCATTTAATTAATTTAAGAAAACCTCCTTCGTACACATGTTGCCCGATCCCCTAGTTTCACCGGAAAATCAATTTATTAATTAATTAAATTTGTCTATTACCCTCACCCACCTAAAAGCATTCCTAAAAATTCTCCTTGATGTCCCATTATTCCCTTACAATTCTTAAATGACTTACGCCTTACTTAATTCCTAGCTGAGTTCATAAATATAAAGTTCCAAGGCTAGATTCTTTACTAAGTTAGACATTCTCCTTTCTCTTTAAGTTTGCCCTTTTTATAACTAAATTCAGAATTAGCAGGTTTAGACAAAAACAACCAAATGCCCCTTTTATTAATTAACCCTTTAATAAAATTTCCACTTTCATTATTAATGCTTGAATTTTCTAATTAGTTATAAAATCAACCTTCAATGATTTGAAATTTTATAAAAAGAACCTTAGTGAATCGAAAATTTATAAAAAGAACCTTAGTGAATTAAAATTTTATAAAAAGAAGCTTAGTGAATTTAAAATTTCCATTTTAATACAGTTATATGTGTAATTTTTTTATTTTTTTTGTTCTAAGGTTCTACTCAGACCTAGGTTTTTAATTCACTAGGCTTGGTGACAGTTCTTAAAGAAAAAATTATTTATTAAACTTAACTTATCACATCATTCATTTTATGGCCGACCAGGTCCTAAGGAGGCATAATTTTCTAGCCACTAGGTTTATTTATTTACTAGTTAGAATTGCGACGTTCCCTTCAAGATACACTACGTGATCCAAGTGTGCCACTTGCCTCTTTCTATTTTATTTGCACGATGTGCCCTTCAAGAAGAACTACGTGCTCCAAGGGTTCCACTCTACTATTTATGTTTTCTTTGCACGACATGCCTTTCAAGACACACTACGTGCTCCAAGGGTGCCAGTCCCCTCTTGACTGAATTTGGTAGATGTCAAAACCATGGAGTCAATACTCCGTGAGGTGAACTTGTGTGAGACTAAGGGCCTCTAAGGAATAAGGACCATGCCTTATTGCATGTCCCTTAGAATCATCGTGAGCGTTTATCACAGTCTTCCCTTACGACATCGTGGGTCTTCTCAGACTAGGTAATCATTAACCTACAGTTCGTGCCATGGTGGGAGTGCTAGTAGGTAGTGGTAGGGTTGCTTCCACACCTCTCCCTCAATTTCTCTGGTTGTCGTGCATGACCCCTCTACTCCATATGTGAGTCTGGTCGGCAAGCTATCGTCATCTTGCATCCATCAAAGAATCATACCAACAATAAGAATCAATCATCATAACATTTAATCATTTGTACATATGTCATATCAACCACATTCAAATCCAAGCATTCCACTCCCTGATTCTATCCATAGTCCAACGGGTTTCATCGATGCCTCTACATCCTCAATGTCGAGAGTCCTCCACACTTAGGGAAACCTAGTCAATAGCACTTGTCTATGTAAATAAAACAAAATGACATATCATCAAATCCATAATATATTATAATCATAACAAAACAACCAATAATATAATAACCCAGATCACTTGCACACAATTGTCCTCAAAGAATAAGTTCGCTCAGTTTGCACAAGAGCGGGATGTTACAACAATGTCATCTACAAAATCATAGCCAAGGTAATTTCTCTATGCCTGAAGCCTCTACCACCTTTCAATAATTCAAATGAACAATATGGATATGTAGAGGGAAGGAAAATCCTTTATAGTGTAATTATTTCTCATGAATAAATACACTCACTCAAGTATTCACATACGATGATTATAAAACTAGACTTCACAAAATCTTTTGTTATAGTTAGCTGGAAATACATGAAACACATTCTTCTATGTTTTGGTTTTAAGTTAGAATAGGTGAATTGGATCCTAAAAATCACTTCCATTGGTTTCTTATCCATTCTGGTCAATGAGACCCCTTACAATACTTTTACCCCTTCTACAGGAATTAGACAAGGTGATCCCCTTTCACTGATCCAGATTATTTTCGGCACGAAATGAGAGCGGACATATAATAAAGAAATGCACAGAGATATTGCAGATATTCAATAATATAACAGGAATGTATCATAGATGCAACCATAAACAAAAATATATAGTAATACACGACTTCTATTCATCAGACAAATGTACAGAGACTGTAAAAATATAGAGTGAAAGACTCGCTAGAATGGTGGCAGCTTATCTCTGAGAAGAGATGTGACGGCTACTTGCATTCGAAAGAAGATGGTTACAATGAGGATCTGAAGTCCCTTTTACAATAAACGGGAATGTCAAAATTCCTAGACATCCAAAAATCTAACCCTAGGAGATGAAGCACCAAAAGTCATGTGGACTCCGTTTGGGTAAGTTAGTACATCAACTTCCCGCGGTCGTAACTTTTACATACGATCTCCGTTTTAGGCGTGTGATAGCTCGTTGGAAAGGTATTGTCGAGGAAATTCATTTTTTGGGCTCATTGATTCCTTTGGCTATCATTTAGAAGATAAATATTGAAAAAACTTCATTTGGACCCTCAAAATGGCCCCGGAAGTTAAAACCTGCTAAAAATAGTAAATTGCCAAAATGGCCAAAAAACTGTTTTGAGCCATTTGGAAAAGGTGGGTGGCCATAGATATCCACCTGGATCATTAACCCTTTTTTTTTTTCATCATGGCAGAAGGTCTCAGTCATTGCATCAAATCCCATATCAATAATGGTAATCTTAGAGGTCTCCATATTTGTAGTATCAACCCACTTGCCTCACAAAGTAAGTTCATAGATGATACTATGATGTTTGGTGAAGATACTACTAAATAAACCAAAACCAGTCACAACATAATCTAAGACTTCAGTGCGACTTCAAGCATATCTATCAACTCAATCAAATCCCAAAATTTTTTCTTTAACACTCTAGAAGAGATTCAGAACCACCTATCCAACATCCTCAATTTTCCTAGGATCTCCCTTCCATCGAAGTATCTTGGTGTTCCATTAATTGAAAAATCCCTTTGCATCAAATCAAGGGAAGCTCTCCTTGAATCCTTAAAACATCATCTTAGTTCCTAGACCTTTGGATCTTTCAACTTTGTTGGTTAGATCACCCTCTTGAAATCAGTTCTATAGGACATTCCTATCTATATCTTCTCTACTTTGGCCACCCCAAAATTCATCCTTAACTCTATCAGATCCATCTAGAGGAAATTTATTTGGAAAATCAATAAGGGATAAAATGGGAACTGGTGAAATGAGATGATCTATGCAATCCCAAACACTCTAGAGGATGTTGGGATTCATAAACTCAATGTTTTCTTCATTACTTTTGCATATTTCCTATCCATATTCATATAATACACACTCATTTTTTCCATCATAAACCTTTACTTGATCCCATAATTGATACCAAAAATCATTTGGCGGTAAATATCTAATATTTGGCATATTTTTTTATTCTTAATGCAATTTAGTTTAATTAATTGTTATGTTTAAAGAGGATGAAAAATGTTCTCATTATATAGCTACTGAATTCTTGTAGGTTGCTAATAAATTTTGGTAGTAGATTTTTTTAAATGAAAGGTTCGAGCCTCTTCCATATCAACTTTAAATCCACCACATATGCCAATTTGACACCTCCATATTATCCACCTATTAAAACAACAAGAGGATCATATTAGCAAATCGACAAATCATAAGTCAAATGCTTTGTTTAAACTTGCCCATATAGAAAAAGAATGCAACATCAGACTTGGCCAAAATGGAAAAGAGAGAGATCATATAAAGAAATTCATTCATTGTTTTCATGAATTTCTTCATAACAATTTACACTGAATAATTTTCATTCCAAGGCAAAGGATTTTAATTGGCCAACTGCGCTACGAGCAGTTGCCTCCCTTAGATATCTTATTTCTTGAGAAGTCTCGGGCACAGTACAAAGTTCCATATCTGTGATGTGCTGCTGAAGTTGTTGGATTAATTATTCAAGTTGTGCCACCTATTGTGGGACACATTCTTCAATATTCACTTCTATGACCATCACAGAGCGAAGTGCTTTGTGAACCCTTTCCTGTACTTCAAGTTGCTCTACTAGCAACTAGTCCTTGTTCTGCTATAACTGTTCTTTTTCCTCATCCCACTTCGCTTGCAGGGCAAGATTTTCCCTTTATGCCTTACTCTTTTGTTCTACAACTGCACTCTATACTTGTGTCAAAGCCTGGGTGGCTTGCGTTGTGTCTTTTTAAGCTCCCTGAAGGCAAGCTTCAACTCTATCGATGATCTGGTGTAATTGACTGGGCTCATTACCTATTCCTGTTGTTCCAATTGTCAAGGGAACAGTAGAAACTACTCGGCTGGATTGGAGTGCATGATTCACTTCTTCAAGTTCTCCCTTGATTCAACTGAATACCTCCTCTTGCTTTGCGTTTTGATTTTCTATGATCTCTAGTGAATCATCATTCAGCATAGTGACTAAGAAGTTGAACTTGTTCGGTGTGAGGGTACTCTTAAACATATTTCGGGTGGCCTTAGATTTCTTTTGAGATGAGGGATTTGGTGGGGTTATATTCCTTTTATTAGAGGGATCCTCCTCCTCTCTAGGTGGAGTAACCTCACCTTTATTTTGNCCTGCATAGGTGAGATCGAAGTAGTCTTCCTGGATGTGCTATGAACATCTTGAACTTCATCATCCTTCTTAGTATTTATTGGTCAAGGTGTGTCAATCATAGCTTTAGGGCTTTCCACATCAGACATTTATACGGTGTCCACTTCAACAAGGAGGTCCGCTGAACATTCCTTGGTAATCTGCTCCAAGTCTTCTTCTGTCAACTTGTAGTACGACTGGAGATGTTGTTTGTTCTCATCATCATGCATTGTGATATAGGCGAAGTGGCAGCCTGCGCTAAATTTTATGAAAGGTATAAACCTATGAAGTGTGTTTGGGGTGAGGCGCAGTGTAGACTAGATTGCATTCTTCAATTGGTTGTGATAGGCATGGAAGACGACATTGGATTGCCACTTCTTGTTCATGTCATTTGAGTACCACATTGTACAAAACTTCGTGGCTAGTGGTTCGAAGGTTTGATATTCAGAAAAGTGGCACCTTCTCATATATCCTAGATGATGAAAGTGATTAGTATGAGAAACCAACTAAAGTGGAACTCATACCATTGGTCTTGCGCTTCTCTGCAATCAAGATCTAGCTAGTTTACAAGGTACTATGCCCAGTTCATTTGTAGTCCCTCGGTGCACTTACCTGGGAGGTCAACTACGAATCCAGTCATTTGTGTTGGTATGTTCTTGTGAACTAGCTTTCCCATGATCAACTTACAAGAAAGGCTCACTGCGCCACTCTAGATAGAGGCTACCTTGTAGCCTCGCGTGCCTTTCTCAACATCACCATAAGTTTCTTTTATCCTCTGTGCCAATTCTCGGTCTGAGGTCTTTCCAGGGTAAAATTGTTGTGGGTCAGGGCCTTGCATACTAAGGCCTATGATCTGATTGATCAAGGTTAGATCCACAGTGATGTGGTGGTCCAACCATAAGTATCCTCTATGGTATCAGGACAACAACAACTTGATGCATGCGTTGACTTCCTGGTGTCTGTCGAAGTGTAGGATCTTCATTACATTAAGTAGTGCAGACTGCGTGAGGTTCTGGGTCCATGACTGTGGTACAATATTAGAATTCTTGCCTTTGGTCCTAGTTACGTACTTATGTGGGGCTAACATGTTCTAAACTTTATGATCTCCAAGGTTAAAATCACTAAATTTCAATGCTGTGAGATTATCCTAGTCAACACGAACTGCACACACCCTTTAGGAAGGTACGCGGTGATCAAAGTGTACTCGAAGTCTCGAGTTATAATTTCATGGTTGATGGCACTGCTTATAGGTGGTAAGTAAGTAGGTAGAATGCAAGGGATAAGCTTGGCATTTGTGATTTCATCCCTGTGCTTGGTCCGTCTCTCATCGGTCGATTGGGATGGACTGGCATGAGGAGTGGAAGGGGATGCCTAGGGTCCTCTCATTAATGAAGCTTGGACTCTTGTAGATAATCCTCTCTTCGACATGACTCTCTCATTCATTAAGTCAATCAAAACTTCTTCAACTACTTTCTCAGCAACATTGAGCTCATCTGACATACAAGCTTTGGTCAACTAGCTCAGGTGTGAAATGAATTCAGAGACTACAATGAACAATATGGGAACAAGGAAATGATCACAGGGTGAAGTAATCTCAGGTTTCGGGCTCAAATTCTCACTTAGAAAAAGCTATTTTCAGTGCATGGTGCAACGGACTAAGTAGGGAAACTTAGCAACAGTCTTCTTAGAATGGGTATGAAGCTGCATTAATTTATGTTCTATCTGTTATGGCACGGTCTAACGGTCTAGTGGTGAGCCATAAATTCTTTTCAACCCATTCAGAGTGACATTCAAATGGTTATATTGGCTTCCAACGACTATATTACTTCACCTCGGCGAAGTGGCATATGTCGATGTTCTGATATCCTGGTGAAGATCCAATTCTGCAAAGTGTCTTGTTCTGTAATTTTTCAATCTTATCCTTATTCTTACTTAACTTTCTATTCTTCTTTCTAGTGAGCTTCGTCTCAGTGATTCTCTTCTCATTTTGATTCTTATTTTCCTTGGACACAGTCACTTCATACTGGTGAGATTCTCTCCTAGGGTTTAGGTATATCACTTCTTCTTTGTTTGGGGTACAAATTTCATCCTTTTGTGTAGCTTTGGCCTTGACATATGGGATTCTAGTGTCACATGGCTTCGAGAAGTTCTCCTGTTCTTCCATTAACTGTGCGATCCTTTTAGTCATGAAATATTTTAACTCTTGTCTCTGATGTTCTAAAACCTCTTCTTCTTCCTTCTTTCTATCTTGATCTCTTTCAATCCAAGTTTTTTCAAGTAGCATAGTAAATGAGGTGTTTCCCTCAATGAATTTGATAATCTCAAAGTCTTCTTTTGTTGAAGTTCCATTGACTGTCATAGGTATCTGAGTGAGTTTTCCACATAACATCATCCGTTTTCTTCTTAATAGTCTTATTCCTCGCAATAAGGGAATCATGGCAGGCTTCCCTATAGCTTCCCAAGTTCTTTTTGGCATAATGTTCACTTGTTTTTCTTCATCGAGAATACAGTCAATGTCGAAGTCCCCTATTCTTTCTTCGACTTGCTCCTTTTCTTTGAAGATCTCCGGTAATCAGACATCTTTATCTTCCTTTAGGGTTTCTTTCATCTGTATTAATACTTTCTCTGATTCTTGTTGGGGTTCTTTTATAATCTTAGTCTCTTGATCTCCTTCAGGGTTTTCTTGTTCCATATTCATCTTTTCAAGTCTAGCAATCATTCTAGGGCAATCCAGTACTTCATGGTCTATGGCCTTACAACAGAGGCAACTAGGTTTTCTCTCAAGGAATTCCTTAGCAAGATGTCCTGGTCTTCTGCAACTGTAAAAAATATTTAATCCTCTCTTTCTCTTCAATGATCCCCAACTCTTCTTGTACTGCATGCTAGGATCATAATGACTAGCATGAAAAAATTTCTTTCTAGGATCCTACATCCATTTCTTAGTCCATACATTCTTTATATGCATAGATATAACATATATATCATTATGCTTATCAGAAACATTCATATCAAACTTTGTTTCATCTATTAATTCCCTAGTTTTTAAGCTAGGAGAAAATCTATCAAACACACCTAGATCCATGCTCTAGAAACAAAACAAATCACTTCTCTTACTTCTACAGAGCACAAAGCTTCCATATCTAATAAATATTTACTATTCTTACCTTTATTAGGGGACAGAGCTTACAAATCTTACCTCTTTTCTGTAGATCTAACCTCTTTCTTTCAGAAATTTCCACTTTTACTTTTCTTAGAGAACAGAGCATTCAGATCTCACTTCTTTTAATCAGATATGATCTTCCTTTCTTCAGGATATGACCTTATTCTTGACACAAAGATTCAGAGGTTGAGTAAAAACATGCATACTAGGGAAACAAATCCATGCACAGATTTTTTTTTTTTTTTTTCAGAGAGTGTCTTCTTCCTCAGTTCCCAGCATTCATAGTTTCAGGTCTCGGCAATGAAACCATTTGTTGGCACAGGGGTAGACCCAGGGTTCAATGCTCAAGATCACACCAACAAATACCTAACTACCAATCCTTTTGGCAACACCTGCGAAGCAAATGAAGTCTCAGCCAAGGTAGAGGCAGGGGTGGTTGCAAGACTCAGGTGTCTGCAACCTTAGCTGGGACATAGATTTGTGATTATATCATTTGAAAATCACTTAGCATTGATCATTCGTCAATATTTAACACTTATTATACTTTGCATACAACACAGAGCATCGTGATGTACACTCAGATGTACAATATTTCAACACTTAACCATAGTAACCCAGATCAGATCCAATAGGTCAACACTGAGAAACCTCATACACATCAGATCTAAAAATCAGATATATCTAAGAAGCACAGATCATAAGTGGATATATCAAAGCACATAGCATAAGTAAGAACAAATTGAATCAAATCACAAAGCATAACACACAGATTTACGTGGTTCACACCCCACACTGGGGCTACATCCACAAGATCTTCTTCTTTATTATCATCTTCAATCTGTTACAATCACAAAGCCTCCAAAAACCTTCTTCGCATAGGAAAAAAGATCTATGCAGCTTGCTAGATCCTTATTCCTTTCATGACATCACTTATCTTCCTATAGAAACCTCACAGTAACTTGCACTTAGCCTTCCAATCCTTACATAGTTCCCACAGAGAACTTATTAGACATCGCATAGATGCACTACCAATTTCACTAAGAAATCACATCTACTTCTTGCATTTCCTATCCTTCTATTTATACACTACAAAAGTGGGCCTAAGCATGGTTAAACCCACGGGCCGACATCCCTTTCCCATTACATTAACCCAAAACCCTAAAAGGGCCCGAAAGTGGACCGAGATAACGCGATCTCTGCTTCTCATGGCGCTCCATCTTTGACAGGTTGTCAAAGTCCAAAAACAGTCAAATATGACCAAGTGTTCCTCAAAACTTGGTCAAGGGCCAACAAGCCACACCATATTCTAATATATGTGTAGGTAGAACCATTAGAGGAGGACCAACAATAAGAACACCAACATTTGAGATAGAATAAAAATTTCAAGAGGAGCAAGAGATTGTCTTGCAACCAACTCAAGATGTTGTGATTATTTCATCTCCTAAAAAAAAATGATTCTTTTAAAGCCACCTTGAATTTCAAGATCCAATACCTACCAAACTTGAACCTGAAGTTTCAGTGGAAACACAAGGATCTATAAACGTGTCAAGGGAAGAATAATTAATTGGAATTCAAAGAGGTGGAGGTGGACCTTGAAATGAAAATAATCCAAGAGATGACAAAAGAGGAGGTGGAAGACATGGATAAGTAGGAGTATATGAATTGGAGGAGTTTGGATTTCCTATCGAAAATCCAAATGAGAATGTTCATATGAAAAATATTAATCTTTCTTCCATACCAAAATTTTGAGGTGTGGTTTATTAAGACCTTGAAACATTTTTATTTGAATTTGAAGTGCTATGTCATATTTATGATTACTCTTAGGATGCCCAAAAATTGAAATTGTTTCCAACAACCCTTAAATATTCGTCCTTAAGTTGTTTCATGGTTTTAGGAACAAATTCCATTCACACCTGGGACCTAGGTACACTCTATATCAAGTCCAAACGTAAACAACCAGAGGGGTAAGTCGAGTTGAAATTGGAAATTTACTTGAAAACTTTAAAATTGATATTCTTGGCACTATGACTTTTAAGTTTGATATTTTAAAAGTAAAATGGAAAAAAGAAGAAGAAAATTAGTCGCTAACAATATTTTGTCCTAAGTGTAGAAAGAAGCATGCATCAAGAGAAAGTCCAATTTATATTATTGATGTTTGTGGAATTTGTGTAGAGAATCATAAGACATAGAACTATCTATCATTGTCAGGATTAAAGTCATATTTCCAAGGTAGCCAGGATGTTACTAAAAAAATCTATTTCATAGCACCAAAATGACCATGGCAGCCAAGAACAATAGGTATGAAAGAAGACTTTACTTAGCAATACAATCCTTACTTTCTGCAATTTCCACAACAATCCAATCGGGAGCCTCCTATGCCTTGGCTGACATGGAATCCAAAATAAACTCCAAACCAACCCTGGAAAAAAGGTTGGAGTGGCACTAAATATGGATGTGCATCTACCAATCCTTACCCCTCATATCTTATTCAACAACAATATAAAACATTTACTTCGTTATAAAACATTTGACACATGAATTAAATTACACAGTCACAAAAAATGAATTTCTTGTAGTAGTACACACCATCAATAAATTTAGGCACTATATCACGTGATATGAGGTAATTTTCCATTCAGATCATTCAACCATTATATATTTAATGAATAAATAAATCACCAATGGTAGAATTATTATATGGCTCCTTTTGCTTTAGTAATTTGATATCACCATATTAGATAGACCTGGAAGATAAAATGTAGTTGCATATTTTTTGTCTAGAATACAAAATGAAGGTGAAATAAATCTTGTTAACCATGAATTTCTATATGAACATTTATTTTCAATAACTAACAAGTCTCCTTGGTTTGTAGATATTTCCAATTACTTGGCCACTGGAAAATTACCTTAACACTTGTCACAAACAGAAAAACATAAAATTATTATAGATAATGTTTTATACTCATTGGTTGATGGTGAACTCTTTCGCACTAGACTTGATTTTATTATTCTAAGGTGTGTTAGATAATAAGAGGTATATGACATATTAAAATAATTCCACGATGAACCTTGTGGAGATCATTTTGTTGATCGAAGAACTGCTTATAAAATTCTCCAACTTCGGTACTATTGG
Source organism: Picea mariana (assembly GCA_032191745.1). NCBI lineage: Eukaryota > Viridiplantae > Streptophyta > Pinopsida > Pinales > Pinaceae > Picea > Picea mariana. Next base: position 30,602 of record JASDQU010100196.1, on the reverse strand, counting down.
CCCTCTCTTTTCAAAGATACTAAGCAATATGTGAGACGATGTGACAGTTGTCAAAAAATGGGAAGGTCGGTTCAAGAAGATGAAATTCCTCTACAACCACAAGTACTCATAGAACCTTTTGAGATATGGGGACTAGATTTTATAAAACTAATTTCTCCAACATCAAGAAAGATGAGGTATGTCTTAGTCTATATTGATTATTTAACAAAATGGGTAGAATTTAAACCTCTTGTTTTTGCTATTGAGAAATATGTTGTTGATTTCTTATTTGAGGACATATTTACTTTCTTTGGTGTCCTAAGAGAGATTGTTATAGATCAAGGCATTGAATTTAACTCAATAATTGTTCAGAAGATCATGCAGCAGTGCAATATCAAGCATAGGAAATTTTCTCCATATCATCCACAAGCCAATGGGTAAGTGGAGTCAACCAATAAAGTTATTGAATCTATCCTCACTAAGATAGTTCATATGCATCATAAACATTGGGTAGATCGGATTCCATAGGATCACCTACCGTACCATATGGATAAATACTACTGGACATACACCATACAAACTTTTGTATGGAAAACAAGTTTTACTTCCTATTGAATTTCAAGTCAAAACCTTGAGAACAATATACAAACTTCGGATAAATCTTTCAGAAGCACAACAACAAAGTATGTTGCAAATTATTGGGCTGAATGAGATCAGGCAGGTGGAAATTCATCATACAACATCAAAGATCCATATTGCTTGATAAATCCATAAGGAAAAATGCATTCAAATCAGGCGACTAGGCTCTTTTGTTTGACTCTAGATATAAAAATTTTAAGGGAAAGTTTAGTACTCATTGATTGGGTCCATATCAATTAGAGGAAGTTTATGAAAATCGAGAGGTAAAAATTAAAACTATAGATGAACTAGGAATTTATTTCCTAGTTAATGGCCATAGATTGAGGATATATAAGAAACCATTGAATAGGGAGGAATTTTTCAATCATATGCTTCAACAGTGAGACATGGAAGTAATAAATACATAGGATCCTTATTTCCCTCCTATTCCTGTTTCAAATTAATATCTAATAATATATATATATATATATATATATATATATATATATATATATATATATATATAATA
>JASDQU010100196.1:9261-27341 GCA_032191745.1 Picea mariana | reverse complement strand
AGAAGCGGCACGGAGCGAGGGAAGCGGCACAGCACGAGGGACGTCTCCGAAGCGGGCGAGTGGCCACGGTATGATTTTTATGGTAAAGTAGAAGGCAGTTTTATATTCGGAAAAATTATTGTTATTGGTGAGAATATGATGAGATTGTTGGCATTATATATTGCATTTTCGTTCAGCAATGATATTGTAGAGTTTGTTTATATTTTGATCATGCGTCACTTAAGTCATGATGTCATGTGTTTTTTTTTCATTGATATGAATTATGTGATGTTGTAAATTCTTATTGTACTTCGTTGTTTAGAGACGTAACGAAAGGGGTTGTTACACATTGTTTTCATGAATTTCTTCATGACAATTTACACTGAATAATTTTCATTCCAAGGCAAAGGATTTTAATTGGCCAACTGCGCTATGGGCAGTTGCCTCCCTTAGATCTCTTATTTCTTGAGAAGTCTTGGGCACGGTACGAAGTTTCATATCTGTGATGTGCTACTGAAGTTGTTGGATTAATTCTTCAAGTTGTGCCACCTATTGTGGGACACATTCTTCAATATTCACTTCTATGACCATCACAGAGCGAAGTTCTTTGTGAACCCTTTCCTGTACTTCAAGTTTCTCTGTTAGCAATTGGTCCTTGTTATGCTATAACTGTTCTTTTTCCTCATCCCACTTCGCTTGTAGGGCAAGATTTTCCCTTTATGCCTTACTCTTTTGTTCTACAACTGCACTCTATACTTGTGTCAAAGCCTGGGTGGCTTGCACTGTGTCTTCTTAATCTCCTCGAAGGAAAGCTTCAACTTTATCGATGATCTGGTGTAATTGACTGGGCTCATCGCCTATTCCTGTTGTTCCAATTGTCAAGGGAACAGTAGAAACTACTCGGCTAGATTGGAGTGCATTATTCACTTCTTGAAGTTCTCCCTTGATTCAACAGAATACCTACTCTTGCTTCACATTTTGATTTTCTACGATCTCTAGTGAATCATCATTCAGCACAGTGACTAAGAAGTTGAAGTCATTCGGTGTGAGGGTACTCTTAAATGTATTTCGGGTGGCCTTAGATTTCTTTCGAGATGAGGGATTTGGTGGGGTTATCTTCCTTTTATTAGAGGGATCCTCCTCCTCTCTAGGTGGAGTAACCTCACCTTTATTTTGCTCAACTTTTGTTGCACATATTTCTTCACCATCACCTCCCTGCATAGGTGAGATCGAAGTAGTCTTCCTAGATGTGCTATGAACATCTTGAACTTCATCATCCTTATTAGTATTTCTTGGTCAAGGTGTATCCATCATAGCTTTAGGGATTTCCACATCAGACATTTATGTGGGGTCCACTTCAACAAGGAGGTTCGCTGAACATTCTTTGGTAACCTGCTCCAAGTCTTCTTCTGTCAACTTGTAGTACGACTGGAGATGTTGTTTGTTCTCATCAACATGCATTGTGATATAGGCGAAGTGGCAGTCTGCGCTAAATTTTATGAAAGGTATAAACCTATGAAGTGTGTTTGGGGTGAGGTGCAGTGTAGACTAGATTGCATTCTTCAATTGGTTGTAATAGGCATGGAAGATGACATTGGACTGCCACTTCTTGTTCATGTCATTTGAGTACCACATTGTACAAAAATTTGTGGCTAGTGGTTTGAAGGGTTTGATATTCAGAAAAGTGGCACCTTCTCATATATCCTAGGCAATGAAAGTGATTAGTATGAGAAACCAACTAAAGTGGAACTCATACCATTGGTCTTGCGCTTCTCTGCAATCAAGATCTAGCTGGTTTACAGGGTACTATGCCCAATTCATTTGTAGTCCCTCGTCGCACTTACCTGGGAGGTCAACTACGAATCCAGTCATTTGTGTTGGTCTATTCTTGTGAACTAGCTTTCCCATGATCAACTTACAAGCAAGGCGCACTGTGCCACTCTAGATAGAGGCTACCTTGTAGCCTTGCGTGCCTTTCTCAACATCACCATAAGTTTCTTTTATCCTCTACGCCAATTCTCGGTCTGAGGTCTTTCCAGGGTAAAATTATTGTGGGTCAGGGCCTTGCATACTAAGGCCTATGATCTGATTGATCAAGGTCAGATCCACAGTGATGCAGTGGTCCAACCATAAGTATCCTCTATGGTATCAGGACAACAACAACTTGACGCATGCGTTGACTTTTTGGTGTATGTCGAAGTGTAGGATCTTCATTACATTAAGTAGTGTGGACTGCATGAGGTGCTAGGTCCATGACTGTGGTACAATCTTAGAATTCTTGCCTTTGGTCCTAGTTAAGTACTTATGTGGGGCTAACATGTTCTAAACTTTATGATCTCCAAGGTTAAAATCACTAAATTTCAATGCTGTGAGATTATCCTGGTCAACACGAACTGCACACACCCCTTTAGGAAGGTACACAGTGATCAAAGTGTACTCGAAGTCTCGAGTTATAATTTCATGGTTTATGGCACTACTTATAGGTGGTAAGTAAGTAGGTAGAATGCATGGGATAAGCTTGGCATTTGTGATGTCATCCCTGTGCTTGGTCCATCTCTCATCGGTCGATTGGGATGGATTGGCACGAGGAGTGAAATGGGATGCCTAGGGTCCTCTCATTGATGAAGCTTGGACTCTTGTAGATAATACTCTCTTCAACATGACTCTCTCAGTCATTAAGTCAATCAAAACTTCTTCAACTACTTTCTCAGCAGCATTGAGCTCACTTGACATACAAGCTTTGGTCAACTAGCTCAGGTGTGAAATGAATTCAGAGACTACAATGAACAATATGGGAACAAGGAAATGATCACAGGATGAAGTAATCTCAGATTTCGGGCTCAAATTCTCACTTAGAAAAAACTATTTTCGGTGCATGGCGCGATGGACTAAGTAGGGAAACTTAGCAACACTCTACTTGGAATGGGTATGAGGCTGCATTAATTTATGTTCTATCTGTTATGGCACAGTCTAACGGTATAGTGGTGAGCCATAAATTCTTTTCGACCCATTCAGAGCGGCATTCAAATGGTTATATTGGCTTCCAACGACTATATTACTTCACCTCGGTGAAGTGGCATATGTCGATGTTCTGATATCCCGGTGAAGCTCCAATTCTGCAAAGTGTCTTCTTCTGTAATTTTTCAATTTTAGCCTTATTCTTACTTAACTTTCTATCCTTCTTTCTAGTGAGATTTGTCTCAGTGATTCTCTTCTCATTTTGATTCTTATTTTCCTTGGACACAGTCACTTCATACTGGTGAGATTCTCTCCTAGGGTTTAGGTATATCACTTCTTCTTTGGTTGGGGTACAAATTTCATCCTTTTGTGTAGCTTTGGCCTTGACATATGGGATTCTAGCGTCACATGGCTTCGAGAAGTTTTCATGTTCTTCCATTAACTATGCGATCCTTTTAGTCATGAAATATTTTAACTCTTGTCTCTGATGTTTTAAAACCTCTTCTTCTTCCTTCTTTCTATCTTGATCTCTTTCAATCCAAGTTTTTTTGAGTAGCATAGTAAACGAGGTGTTGTCCTCAATGAATTTGATAATCTCAAAGTCTTCTTTTGTTGAAGTTCCATTGACTGTCATAGGTATCGGAGTGAGTTTTCCACATAACATCATTTGTTTTCTTCTTAATAGTCTTATTCCTCCCAATAAGGGAATCATGGCAGGCTTCCCTATAGCTTCCCAAGTTCTTTTTGGCATAATGTTCACTTGTGTTTCTTCATCAAGAATACAGTCAATGTCGAAGTCCCCTATTCTTTCTTCGACTTGCTCCTTTTCTTTGAAGATCTCTGGTAATCAAACATCTTTATCTTCCTTTAGGGTTTCTTTCATATGTATTAATACTTTCTCTGATTCTTATTGGGGTTCTTTTATAATCTTAGTCTCTTGATCTCCTTCAGGGTTTGCTTGTTCCATATTCATATTTTCAAGTCTAGCAATCATTCTAGGGAAATTCAGTACTTCATGGTCTATGGCCTTACAACAGAGGAAACTAGGTTTTCTCCCAAGGAATTCCTTAGCAAGATGTTCTGGTCTTCTGCAACTGTAAAAAATATTTAATCCTCTCTTTCTCTTCAATGATCCCCAACTCCTCTTGTACTGCATGCTAGGATCATAATGACTAGCATGAAAAAATTTCTTTCTAGGATCCTACATCCTTTTCTTAGTCCAGACATTCTTTATATGCACAGGTATAACATATATATCATTATGCTTATCAGAAACATTCATATCAAACTTTGTTTCATCTATTAATTCCCTAGTTTTTAAGCTAGGACAAAATCTATCAAACATACCTAGATCCATGCTCTAGAAACAAAACAAATCACTTCTCTTACTTCTACAGAGCACAAAGCTTCTAGATCTAATAAATTTTGACTATTCTTACCTTTATTAGAGGACAGAGCTTACAAATCTTACCTCTTTTCTGTAGATCTAACCTGTTTCTTTCAGAAATTTCCACTTTTACTTTTCTTAGAGCACAGAGAATTCAGATCTCACTTCTTTTAATCATATATGATTTTCCTTTCTTCAGGATATGACCTTATTCTTGACACAAATATTCATAGGTTGATTAAAAAGACGCCTACTAGGGAAACAAATCCATGCACAGATCTTTTTTTTTTTTTCACAAAGTGTCTTCTTCCTTAGTTCCCAACACTCATAGTTTCAGGTCTCGGCAATGAAACCATTTGTTGGCATAGGGGTAGACCCATAGTTCAATGTTCAAGATCACACCAACAAATACCTAACTACCAATCCTTTTGGCAACACCTACGAAGCAGATGAAGTCTCACCCAAGGTAGAGGCAGAGGTGGTTGCAAGACTCATGTGTCTACAACCTTAGATGGGACATAGATCTGTGATTATATCATTTGCAAAGAACTTATCATTCATCATTCATCAATATTTAACCCTTATTATACTTCACAGACAACACAGAGCATCGCGATGTACACTCAGATGTACAATATTTCAACACTTAACCATAGTAACCCAGATCAGATCTAGTAGATCAACACTGAGAAACCCCATACACATCAGATCTAAAAATTAGATATATCTAAGAAGCACAGAGCATAAGTGGATATATCAAATCACATAGCATAAGCAAGAACAAATTGAATCAAATCACATAGCATAACACACATATTTACGTGGTTCACACCCCACACTGGGGCTACATCCACAAGATCTTCTTCTTTATTATCATCTTCAATCTGTTACAAGCACAAAGCCTCCAAAACCCTTCTTCGCATAGGACAAAAGATCTGTGCAGCTTGCTAGATCCTTATTCCTTTCATTACATCACTTATCTTCCTATAGCAACCTCACAGTAACTTGCACTTAGCCTTCCAATCCTTACATAGTTCCCACAGAGAACTTATTAGACATCGCATAGATGCACTACCAATTTCACTAAGAAATCACATATACTTCACATCTACTTCTTACATTTCCTATCCTTCTATTTATACACTACAAAATTGTGCCTAAGCATGGGTAAACCCATGGGATGAGATCCCTTTCCCATTACATTAACCCAAAACCCTAAAAGGGCCCGAAAGTGGACCAAGATAATGTGATCTCTACTTCTCCTGGCGCTCCATCTTTGACAGGTTGTCAAAGTCCAAAAACAGTCAAATATGACCAAGTGTTCCTCACAACCTGGTCAAGGGCCAACAAGCCACACCATATTCTAATATATGTGTAGGTAGAACCATCAGAGGAGGACTAGCAATAAGAACACCAACATTTGAGATAGAATAAAAATCTCAAGAGGAGCAAGAGATTGTCTTGCAACCAACTCAATATGTTGTGATTATTTCATCTCCTAAAAAAAAATGATTCTTCCAAAGCCACCTTGAATTTCAAGATCCAATACCTACCAAACTTGAACCTGAAGTTTCAGTGGAAACACAAGGATCTATAAATGCGTCAAGGGAAGAATAATTAATTGGAATTCAAAGAGGTGGAGGTGGACCTTGAAATGAAAATAATCCAAGAGATGACAAAAGAGGAGGTGGAAGACATGGAGAAGTAGGAGTAGATGAATTGGAGGAGTTTGGATTTCCTATCGAAAATCCAAATGAGAATGGTCATATAAAAAAAATTAATCTTTATTCCATACCAAAATTTTGAGGTATGGTTTATTAAGACCTTGAAACATTTTTATTTGAATTTGAAGTGCTATGTCATATTTATGATTACTCTTAGGATGCCCAAAAATTGAAATTGTTTCCAACAACCCTTAAATATTCGTCCTTACGTTGTTTCATGGTTTTTGGAACAAATTCCATTCACACCTGGGACCTACGTACACTCTATATCAAGTCCAAACGTAAACAACCAGAGGGGTAAGTCGAGTTGAAATTGGAAATTTACTTGAAAAATTTAAAATTGATATTCTTGGCACTATGACTTTTACGTTTGATATTTTAAAAGTAAAATGGAAAAAAGTAGAAGAAAATTAGTCTCTAACAATATTTTTTCCTAAGTGTAGAAAGAATCATGCATCAAGAGAAAGTCCAATTTATATTATTGATGTTTGTGGAATTTGTGCAGAGAATCATAAGACATAGAGCTATCCATCATTGTCAGGATTAAAGTCATATTTCCAAGGTAGCCAGGATGTTACTGAAAAAATCTATTTCATAGCACCAAAATGACCATGGCATCCAAGAACAATAGGTATGAAAGAAGACTTTACTTAGCAATACAATCCTTACTTTCTGCAATTTCCACAACAATCCAATCGGGCGCCTCCTATCCCTTGGCTGACATGGAATCCAAAATAAACTCCAAACCAACCCTGGAAAAAAGGTTGGAGTGGCACTAAATATGGATGTGCATCTACCAATCCTTACCCCTCATATCTTACTCAACAACAATATGAAACATTTACTTCGTTATAAAACATTTGACACATGAATTAAATTACACAGTCACAAAAAATGAATTTCTTGCAGTAGTACACACCATCAATAAATTTAGGCGCTATATCACATGATATGAGGTAATTTTCCATTCATATCATTCAACCATTATATATTTAATGAATAAATCAATCACCAATGGTAGAATTATTAGATGGCTCCTTTTGCTTTAGTAATTTGATATCACCATATTAGATAGACCTAGAAGATAAAATGTAGTTGCATATTTTTTGTCGAGAATACAAAATGAAGGTGAAATAAATCTTGTTAACCATGAATTTCTATATGAACAATTATTTTCAATAACTAACAAGTCTCCTTGGTTTGTAGATATTTCCAATTACTTGGCCACTGGAAAATTACCTTAACACTTGTCACAAACAGAAAAACATAAAATTATTATAGATAATGTTTTATACTCATTGGTTGATGGTGAACTCTTTCGCACTGGACTTGATTTTATTATTCTAAGGTGTGTTAGATAAGATGAGGTATATGACATATTAAAATAATTCCATGATGAACCTTGTGGAGATCATTTTGTTGATTGAAGAACTGCTTATAAAATTCTCCAACTTCGGTACTATTGGCCCTCTCTTTTCAAAGATACTAGGCAATATGTGAGACGATGTGAAAGTTGTCAACAAATGGGAAGGTCGGTTCAAGAAGATGAAATTCCTCTACAACCACAAGTACTCATAGAACCTTTTGAGATATGGGGACTAGATTTTATAAAACTAATTTCTCCAACATCAAGAAAGATGAGGTATGTCTTAGTCTATATTGATTATTTAACAAAATGGGTAGAATTTAAACCTGCTATTTTTGCTATTGAAAAATATGTTGTTGATTTCTTATTTGAAGACATATTTACTTGCTTTGGTTTCCTAAGAGAGATTGTTATATATCAAGGCATTGAATTTAACTCAATAATTGTTTAGAAGATCATGGAGTAGTGCAATATCAAGCATAGGAAATTTTCTCCATATCATCCACAAGCCAATGGGCAAGTGGAGTCAACCACTAAAGTTATCAAATCTATCCTCACTAAGATAGTTCATATGCATCATAAACATTGGGTAGATTGGATTCCATAGGATCACCTACTGTACCATATGGATAAATACTACTGGACATACACCATACAAACTTTTGTATGGAAAACAAGTTTTACTTCCTATTGAATTTCAAGTCAAAACCTTGAGAACAATAGACAAACTTTGGATAAATCTTTCAGAAGAACAACAACAAAGTATGTTGCAAATTATTGGGCTGAATGAGATCAGGCAGGTGGAAATTCATCATACAACATCAAAGATCCATATGGCATGATAAATCCATAAGGAAAAATGCATTCAAATCAGGCGACTAGGCTCTTTTGTTTGACTCTAGATATAAAAATTTTAAGGGAAAGTTTAGTACTCATTGGTTGGTTCCATATCAATTAGAGGAAGTTTATGACAATCGAGAGGTAAAAATTAAAACTATGGATGAACTTGGAATTTATTTCCTAGTTAATGGCCATAGATTGAGGATATATAAGAAACCATTGAATAGGGAGGAAATTTTCAATCATATGCTTCAACAGTGAGACATGGAAGTAATAAATACATAGGATCCTTATTTCGCTCCTATTCCTGTTTCAAATTAATATCTAATAATATATATATATATATATATATATATATATATATATATATATAATAGAAAAATCAAAATGCATTGTCTATGAAAACCAATTTCTGATGCAATTGTACATGGATCCTGTTTAAAAACCAACAATAAAAGGAAGGGCTCATGACAACTAAAATCAAAGTCTTTCAAAGTTCTTGAAAATAATTCAAGTTATGGAAGACAATTGTTTCTTTGCAGTTGATATCTTCATCAACAATAAATTAGGTGTCAATTAAGGAATGTATCAAAAGAATTTTGGTTGAAATTCAAAGAATTGTTTATAAGTCAAGGAATCAACTGATAAATTGTGAAGCAAGAAATGCAGAGAGAAATAATAGAACATAAAACAGTATATTAGAATATGTGAAGAAGAGTACAATGAGAAGAGTTAATAAAGAAGATCATGAAGAAGTTCTGAAGAAGATCCTATGCATAGGGAAATAGCTGAGCTAAATAGGCTCAAGCAAAACAATAATAGAAAGTACAGCTGGCCAAGACAGCTGGCAGTGTATAGTCAGCCTATTGAGGTTACATTATATTTAACACTCCCTCTGAAACTCAACACTTACAAATATCAGCACTGATTATACCTAAGTGTTGTCTCTGAAAATCAAAAACTGATTTTCTTAGTGGCTTTGTAAAGATATCAACAAGATGATCTCGAGAACCACAAAATTGTAGTACAATATCACCATTATTGACTAACTCGCATATGAAATGAAAACGAGTGTCAATGTGTTTTCTTTTCTTGTGAAATACATGATTTTTAGATAAAGCAATTGCTAAAGTATTGTCACAAAAAATAGGAGTTGGATCCTTTTCTGTATGTGACATATCTTTCAATATTTTTCTCAGCCACACAGCTTGAAAAGAAGCTGAGGTAGAATCGACATATTCTACCTCTGCAGAAGATATTGAAACAATTGGCTGCTTCTTTCATGCCGATAAGATTAGGTTCATTCCTAGTTTAAAAACATGTCCAGATGTGCTTTTCCTGTCATCTAGGCTGCCTACAAAATCACTATTTGTGTAACCAGAAAGTTGATTACTATCAAATTTAGTGTACCATAAGCTAAAATTGAGAGTTCCTGCAACATATCTCATAATTCGTTTCACCATTTTCCAATGAGAATCTTTGGGGGATTCCATGAATCTGGAAACAAGGCTAGTTGCATACAGAATGTCAAGCCTAGTTTTTGTAAGATACAACAAACTGCCTACTAAACTTTTGTACAGAGTAGAGTCCACTGTAGGACCTTCATCATTCTTTCTCAATTTTGTGCCTAGTGGTATGGGGGTTTCTGCTGGATTGCATCCTTCCATGCGAAATCTTTTGATGATATCTGCTGCATACTTTTGTTGATAGACAAAAATGCCTTTGGTTGATTGATTTACCTCAATCCCTAAAAAATATTTCATTCTTACAAGATCTGTCATCTGAAACTCAGATTGCATGGCATGTTTAAAATCTGTTAACTCAAGATTTCTCGTATAGATCATGTCATCAACATATAAACATACAATAAAAATTTTACTCTGCTGATCTGTTTTGGTGTAAAGAGTTGGCTCCTTTTGACTTCTGTTGAAACCACTTTTGATCAGATAAGTGTCAATTCTGTTGTACCAAGATCTTGAAGCTTGCTTTAAGCCATACAAGGATTTCTTCAACCGATATACTTTGGCTGGGTGCTCTTGGACTTAAAATCTAGGTGGTTGATCGACATAAACTTCTTCTTCTAAGAAACCATTCAGGAATGTTGACTTGACATTCATATGGTATACTTTCCATTTGTGTTGGGTTGTTATGGCCAATAGAGTCCTTACAGTGTCTAATCTTTCTACTAGAGAAAAAGTTTCACCATAATCAGTACCTGGTTGTTGTGAGAATCCTTTGGCAACAAGTCTTGCCTTGTGTTTTTCGATCTGATCTTTTTCATTGAGTTTAGTTTTGTAAACCCACTTGACACCAATACTCTTCTTGTGACTTGGAAAATCAACAAGATCCCATGTATTGTTCTTCTCAATGGAGTCAATTTCTTGGTTCATGGCTTGAACCCAATGTGGCTCCTTAGCTGCTTCCTTAAAGGATGTAGGTTGACATGACATTAAAGCAAAAAGGTTGTGTTGTTTAAAGTCATCCAACTGCTGATGGATTTCTCTCAAACTTTGAGTTCTCTGATTTTGTGGTTCAGAGAATGATTCTCTGCTTGAGGTTGAGTTATCCTGAGAATTTTCAGGTTGTCTTTTTACCTGCAACCTTGGAAGAATAGTTTGAGGTAATTGTTGTCCTAAATTTTCTGCATTTTCAGAACTTGGCAGCAATGGATTTTGACTGTCCATTTGTTGACTTTCTGAATCATTCCAGAATTGATTCTCTAGAAATCTTACATCTTTACTGAGAATTAGTTTCTTTGTGATTGGATTGTAAAGCCTGTAAGCTTTAGATGTTTCACTATATCCAGTGAAAATACATTTCTCACTTTTGTCATCAAGTTTCTTCCTTAATTCAGAAGGTATGTGAGCGTAGGCTATGCATCCAAATGTCCTTAGATGTGCAGCATTGAGATTTGTCCCACTCCATGCTTCTTGGGGAACTTTCATCTTTACAGTTGTGGTTGGGGATCTATTCAAGAGATAAACTGAGCATGCTACTGCTTCAGCCCAAAAAGTATTTGACAAACTTTTATCTTTAAGAAGTGTTCTTGCCATATTCATTATTGTTTGATTTTTCCTTTCAGCCACTCCATTCTGTTGTGGAGTATACCTGGATGTTGTTTGCATAATAATGCCTTGTGATTTGCAGAAATTTGCAAATTCTCTGGAGTTGTATTCTCCTCCTCCATCTGACTTGAGTGCTTTGATATATTTTCCACTCTGTTTTTCAGCTTCTGCCTTGAATTCTTTGAATTTTGTGAAAGTTTCAGACTTGTGTCTGAGAAAATAGATCCATATTTTTCTGCTGAAATCATCAATAAAAGTTAGAAAGTAAAAGCTACCACCTATTGAATCTATTTGCATTGGGCCACATAGGTCAGTGTGAACAAGTTCAAGATGTTGTTTGTCTTGATTTGATGACTGTGGAAAACTAGTTCTCTTATGTTTTCCAAGTATGCAAGACTCACATGGGGGAATTTTCTCTTTAAATATAGGAAGAACTTTGACCATGGAATTCTTCTGAAGAAGACTTAGACTCTTAAGTGGTAGGTGTCCAAATCTTGTATGACAAACCATAGTTTCATTCAGGGTGGATGCACTCTGTGCATATGGTTGAATCAGATTTGCAGTTCTGAGGCTAAGGGGAAACATCCTATTTGGAGTCATATGGATTTTAGAAATCAATTTTCTGCTGGGGATTTTGTCATATATATTGCAAGATTCTCCCTCAAAAAGTACTTTATATCCATGTTCAATGAGTTTTCCTACAAATTATGTTTCAGATCTAGAACATGATAGACATTGTTTATGTCTTTCTTTACATTCTGTTTAGTAAGAATAGGAACGGTTCCTTTTCCTTGAACTTTGACTAAGAAATCATTTCCAAGTGTAATATCAGATGAGATTGAAGAATCAATGCATGAAAGTAAATCTTTGTTACCTATCATGTGATTGTTGCATCCACTATCTAGCAACCAGAGATATTTAGGTTGTTGTTCAATCTTGTTCCACAAAAGAAACATCCCTCCTGAGTTTTCTCCCATGTGATTTGACACATGTGCTCTGCCTAAGAGCTGATCTGCTTGCTTCTTCCTGCATTCAGATTCATAGTGCCCATACTTTTTGCAGTAAATCATTGTATGCTTGTTTTGTCATTTGATCTTCTCCCTCTGCCTCCTTGAGGCTGGAAATTCTGATGTTGATTTTGTTGCTGATGTCTTTGACCTTGGAAATTTTGATTCGGATATTGTTGTCGGTTACCTCCACTAGAGTGAGGGTTAATTTGATTTCTCCCTCTTCCTTGGCGACCTCTACTTCTTCCTCTGCCTCTCCCTCTCCTGAAGGAGAATTGAGTTTTGAAAGCATTGGAGATTGACTCATCTGTGAGATGCAGTCTAGTCTCATGTGTCACCAGAGCCCCAATTAATTCATCTCTTGAAAAACTTGACAGATTCTTGGATTCAAGGATTGTTGTTACAACCATTTCGAATTTCTTTTGTAAACTTCTGAGGATTTTCTCAACAATGCATTGATCAGTGATGGTTTCACCAATCAATCTGACCTGGTTCACGATGCCCATGAGTCTGGTCATGAACTGATCCACATTTTCACTCTGTCATCCTTAGAGTCTCGAATTGCATTCTCAAGGTCTGTAGTTTAATTGTTTTGACCCTGTCATTTCCTTGGTAGGAAGATTTAAGGATGTCCCAAGCCTATTTTGAAGTACCGCTGCCTGTGATTTTTGAAAAAATCGAGTCATCCACAGAATTTTGAATCCAAAAATTAGCTTTATTTTCTTTGTTTCTCTGCATTGCCTGAGCAATTTTCTACAGATTAGTCATGGCAGACAGGTCTGCTGGATTTGGTTCCACATATCCATGATCCACTAGATCCCATCACTCTTGTGCTTGCAAGAAGGATTTCATCCAAAGAGAACAGAAATCATAGTTCTTTCTAAGAAGAATCAGACCCTGAGTTGGTCCTAAATTGCTAGACGTCGCCATCTTTTAAGGAATTCAACAAAACAGGAAAAGAAAATATTCTTACTTACCTGTCTCCTGCATGTAATTTGCAGTGGTTTTGGAACTCTTTGAGATGAGACCTTTGAACTCTCCAACTTTCGATTGTCGAAATGTCGATTGTCGATGAGAGCTTATGGGCCTTGAATTGGTGCTTAGTCTCTGATCAATGTGACCATACACCTAAAGGTTAAAGCGCTACGAGCTTTTCTGGTTCTTTGTCCTATTGAATCCCCGGTCTTCGATTTACCAATTTCCCAATATGGATTTTCTCGCCTTATCCCCTCTTGGCTATGCCTTAGTCGATGTGACCAGTTCTCACAAGACCGCGGCCTTATCTTTCTTTCGGGGTTTTTTTTGCTTTGAAATCTCGATGTGCTCTAACTTTAGTTAGCCCTCCGGGCTAGACTCATGGTCCATGCGACCTTGCCTTATATGACCATAGTCATACCTCTTTTTCAGGATTCGTGATTTCGAATGTCGAAATGTATTGGATCTCTTGTCCATGGAATCCCCAATCTCTCGAACCCCGATGTCCTGATAGATGACTTTTCCTTTCAAGAAATTTCCTGAATGCTTTGATCTCCTCCACACGTCCTCCTATGATGGATGGTCATGATCTCTACTCGCGATTTTGAGGATTTGAAATGCTCGTGCTTCTTATCCTCAAGATTTATGAAATGCCGAATCCCGATATGTCGATAGCCCTTTCCTTTCGGGACTTTCCCTGAAGGCCTAGATTGTTTCCACATGTCCCCTCAAGATGGACAGTCCTGGTCATCTCGCGATCTCGCGACTTGCAACACTGGATGAAAGAAATCCTCTTTCAACTTGAAACAATGATAGCCGATATGCCGATGGTTTCCTTGATGTTTTCCATGTGTCCAAACAAATGGACGACTGTGATCTCTTCTAGATTTCGTGATTTGCGATGTTGAGATTTCGCATATCAGGGTTTTGGAGAGCAGTCTCCTTCACTCGTCCAAATCCTGATTCTTGATTTTGCGATGGGATAAGATCAATTCCTCACGATATTTCATGATACAATGGTCTAGAATAGCTTGTGATCTCGCAATTCGTGAATTCTCACAAAAGTCTTCTGACCTTTACACCTTGCGAGTTAGCGAAATGCTGAGATCTCACCATGTGTTTCTTGATGGACGGTCCAAATGATTTCGGGATTTCATGACTTCACAAGTCAAAATTTCTCCTGTGTGCTTCAGAGGAATAAACCTCATGCACCTTATCGTTGATCCATCTACTGTCAGTCCTTTATGCAAGATCTTACGGCTGAAATTCTTTCATCTTTTCTGTGCTCTCTTCATCCCTTCTGAACTAGTTTCCCACTCTGGATCCATTCGTAGGATGAATCTTACGGCCTCAATGGCTGTTCTTTCCACATGAGATGCATTCTTTTCTCCTATGGAAGAAAGATTCATGAATCTTTCAAAGATTTGAAAGCAATACACAGATTCTTTAAAGCTTGTCATTGTCTGTTGCAGCCTTTAACAGATTTGAGCGATTTCCAAAATGATTTAAACGATGTTGTCTTCTGCATCAATCTTTCACAAATTTGAACAAATTCCGTGAAATCTTCAACGTTTCTTCCTTCTGGAGCTCTTCTTCATGAATTCTTTTATGATTCTTGAAAATTACAAGAATCTTTAAAGTTTCTTCTTCTACACTTTCTTCTTCCTCATTCTTTCAATCGTTGTACGCTTTGCTTTGACGCGTGAGCTTCTTACACTGATCTTTTGAGCGTATGACAGTCTTCTTCCTAGTGGAATTTTCATACAAGGATCTTTCGAGAGTATGATGGACAACTCTCCAAGCCTTGTGAAGAGTCTATGTCAAAATGCTCTCAAGGTACATAAAGCTCTACGCTATTTGAGGATCGTGTTGCTCTCCAGCTTGTGTGAAGAGACTTACTACTGTAGCTATGATACCATGATAAATTGTGAAGCAAGAAATGTAGAGAGAAAGAACAGAACATAAAACAGTATATTAGAATATGTGAAGAAGAGTAAAATGAGAAGAGTTAATGAAGAATATCATGAAGAGGTTCTGAAGAAGATCCTATGCAGAGGGAAATAGCTAAGCTAAATAGGCTCAAGCAAAACAAGAATAGAAAGTACAGCTAGCTAGGACAGCTGGTAGTGTACAGTCAGCCTATTGAGGTTACATTATATTTAACACCAACGTCAACAATTAGTATTCCTAGTGTTACATATCCTTATAGTCATAGATTTTATGTAGCCACTGAAAGATTCTGTGGTTGTTTTCAAAAACATGAATTGTTGAATACTAACTCACAACAGGTTCTATTTTGAATTTCATGAAATTGTCATGAAATTCAAAGTATATTCAGAGTTTTTTCAATATTTAAGACTCTCTTCATCAACAAATTTTCTTAATCAATAAATTTTCGAAAGAATCTACATCAACATCTTTACAATCATTGCATTTCTTCATCACCATGCTCATAATTTTATCAACATTTCTTCATCATTGTAGAATCAGTCCTTCTTTAATCATCATCATCATTTCATAATTCTTTTGAGTAGTCCTTTAAACAACACTTAATCAATTATTCATCAACAACAAACAACCTTTACATCAACACGAAACTTCAACAATAGATTCAATTGGTAAATCTACATGTAACAACAAGAATAAGGTAATAATTCATTAAACTTTGATGCATTTTATATCAAAATTATGGAAAGATGAACATATTCTACTCAATATTTTCTTGTTCAGGTTAAATCTATAAATTCTCCATCCATATATTCCATCACTATATCACCATTTATATCAATCCATAAAACAAATTCTCCATATAATAAACATTATAAACAAAATATATGCATGGCAAAAATTTTATTTTCGGCATGCATATTTTAAATCTGCCTTTTTGTGATTACCACGATTTGAATTTTGATATGAACAATGTGGCATGATTAACAGGATCTACTATCATTAACATCACAATTATTACTATTTGCATCCATTATCCCTTGCATCCATCATTATTCCTTTCATTTCGTCCATTTTCCATACCCCCATGATCCTACATATTTGAATTTAACCTTGACAATAGAGAGCATAGTATCCAAGTTTATCCAAAAGAGGAGATAGGGATTGTTAGAAGATATGACCCAAGTGGAATAGATATAGTTCAAACATATTTCGATTGTCACAAGATTTTTCAAAGGGTGGGTTGGATTCCTTTTCCACAGAAGTTGCAGGGCTACAATGAGAAAATTACCAGAGATTTTACCAAATTTTTTATTGTAGAAGAGTCTGCATCAGTCAATTACAAATGGAAATAATAGAGGATTCTATTGCTCAGGCTACAAAATTACCTCAGGCAGGTGATAAATGGTTCAAAAACTAGAGGTTAACAACTGATGACTGGAAGAAGTTTTTAGTAAACCCTATGACAATGAATAATTGGAGCAAGGGGATACTTGTTGCTTCCATTGATATTCCCAAGAAGGAGATCTATAGGATAAGGTGACCATGCAATCCATAGCTCAGATTTTGACCAAAAACTCTCCTCAAGGGCTCAAATATAAACAGGGGTGCACCATTAGTTTGGGTGACCAAGCTAATGGGTATCTAGACGAGGGTGACTCGAGAGTGGCCAAGAGGTTTTGGCTATCCCAGAGTGACCTCCATGGATTAGTGGGAAAAGACCAGTACGACCATGGAAGAGGGCACACTCACTTCATTCCCACAAAGAAGAAACCAACAAGGGTGCAAACCCCAGTTGGTGTTCCCTCAGAAAACTCAAAAGAAATGATTTGCTCCTTGAAAGAGTGGCTAGATAATGAGATACACTTGCTCTCAGAGGTGGAAGCATAGAAAATGGAGTCACCAGGAGGCAACCATGAAGGAAGGAAACCCTAAAAATGAAATTGTCATGAATGTAAAATGCAAAATCAAAAAATCAAACAACCAAGACACATAGCTTTAGAAGAAAAGGTAATAATGCTTTATTTTAGTCTCGGTTCACCTTATATACCAAGGGAACCATTTATTTTACATATATTTAATTCATCATCAAAAGGTGAAGAAGTGTTGCAGCTAGGTGATTGACTTGTGCACCCTAGGTGGGCATTCCCCTAAGTGGCCTGCTTAGCCCAATTCCTCCCTATTTAGATCTGGAAGCATCCTTGCTTCCATGAGAAGATGCAGAAATGTTTTGTGAAATACATCAGTTGTGATCCACTTTGCCTCAGCTAGAGTTTGGCCTTAGTGGGCTACCAGATATTAAGTGTAGGTTTGGTTTCTTGTAGAGCGACTTCGAGTGTCTAGTATAGTGTCTTTGGCCAATGGGAGTTGGAAATCAAGAATGTTGTCCATTGGATGAGTGATGGTGATTGGTTCTTCCAAGAGGGAAGGCTCAAACAACTTTAAGTAGTTTACATTAATGACATTATGGATTCCCAATTGTGGTGGTAGATCCAACCTATATGCATTTTCTCCAATCTTTTCGAGTATTGTATATGGACCATATCTGATTGGCAGAAGCTTGTGATGGTGGCCTTTGAAGTGCTTCTTATCCAAGTGTAACAAGACTTGATCCCCTGGTTGAAAGGCCATAAAATTTCTTTGTTTGTCATGGTGATGCTTGGCATGATATTGGGTTTCTTTGAGTGTTGATGTGACTGCACTGTGGCATTGTGCAATTTGTTGGAGAAATACTTGAGCTGATAGTTGTTCCTACTATTTATGGAAGGTACCTTGAGGAGCCCAAGTGAGTGGAAGCTTGGTTGGAGATGATGGTTGGAAGTGACGCAACCT
>JASDQU010100195.1:367319-382594 GCA_032191745.1 Picea mariana | reverse complement strand
GAAATCCTAAAGTGTTGGTCCCATATCCTTTCACTTTTCAAAATTCGGGAGTTGTAGTGTGTTGTTGTTTGGTAGTTGCAAACCCCAAAACCCCGAATCCTGAAATCCCGAAGTGTTGGTCCCACATCTTTTCACTTTTCGGAATTCAGGAGTTGTAGTGTGTTGTTGTTTGGTGGTTACAAACCCTGAAACCCCGAATCCCAAAATCTCAAAGTGTTGGTCCCACATCCTTTCACTTTTTAGAATTCGAGAGTTGCAGTGTGTTTTTGTTTGGTAGTTGCAGACCCCGAAACCCTAAATCATGAAATCTTGAAGTGTTGGTCCCACATCCTTTCACTTTTCAGAATTCGGGAGTTGTAGTGTGTTGTTGTTTGGTATTTGCAAACCCCAAAACCCTGAATCCCGAAATCCTGAAATATTAGTTCCTTATTTTCGCAATACAGGAATTGTTGTATGTTGAGTTTGAAAACCATGAAACCCCGAACCCCAGAAATCTAGAAGTGCGGGACCCACCTTCGTTTTTTTTCACATTTTGGAAGTTTGTATATGTTTTTTTTTGGACACTTGCACTCACGAAATCCCAAACTCCGAATTCCCAAAACATTGATCACCTTTCGTAAATTCGAGAGTTGTTGTGTGTTGATGATTGACTTGTGTATTCATGAAATCTTGAAGTGCTCAACATATTTTCGCAATTTTTGGAAATATTGTGTATTGATGTCCAGCTCTTATACTCGCGAAACCCCGAATCTTGAAACCCTGCAATGTTGGCCACAATCGTTCCATATTTTGGATTTCGGCAAACAATAGGGTTCTTTGTTTGTTTGACACTTATGATACCTAAAAAGCGACTATCCTTTGTTTCTTCACAAAGCTGTAGGAACATGGTATGAATGTTTGTTATAGGTACAAACAAACAGAAAGGTAATTTTCAAATTTCAGGATCTTAGATAAACATTCAAGTGAAGAGTAAACACTTTTATATCGTTGGTTAGGAGACTTTAAGTTGAATGGTGAGGACAACTGATGACAGTAAGGATTCTAACAAACTTTTAGACTCAAGCCCTATAACATAAAGCCTATTTTCTTGAAGTCTCAGAACTTCATGGATAAATGTACAAGAATTTTTTTTTTTATGGTGATTTTGAGGTACATTACAACTTCCTTAATGACTGCCAATGACTGTATGGATACCTTGGTGAATCTGTATGAGAAATAGGCTCCAAGTCAGAAGATGACACTTAAACACAAGCTTAAGTATTTGAATATGGATAAAGGTGAAGCAGTGGAATAATTTTGTTCCAAGATAGCCTAGATCAGAGATTAGCTTTTGCTCATAGGGGTAACAGTGGACGATGATGATTTAGTGCAGGCCATCTTTTACGGTATTCCTTCTTCATCGGAGAGCTTCTTATCCAGTGTAAGTGGGAGAGAGATTAATCCCACTTTTGGGAGGTTATGGTATGATTGCCTCCAAGAGGAGAGTCTTGGAGCTACCAGGAGTGAGCCAACAAAAGAATAACACTCATCTTTAGCATCAAGATTCAAGGGAAAGAAGAAAGGAACTTCCCAGAAAGGCTCTCACAGGAAGCCAAACACCAAAGGTACATTCAAAGGAAAGAATATTGATACATCTCATATTAAATACTTTAGTTGTAATAAGTTGGGTCATTTTGCTAAAGATTGTTGGTTTAGAAAGAAATATCTAAGGAAAGGGAAACACCATGCCTCAAGTGTTGAGGATGATGAATCCAAAAGAAATCAGAAAAGCCTTTCTAATGAGAAAGAAAATAGAAAAGAACATTACTTTGTTTCTTCATTATACAGTTTAGTTTTCACATGTCTGAAAACTTGGTTAGTAGATAATGGTGCATCAAATCAAAGAACATGACAAGGCACAAGGAGATCCTCTCGAATTTTGAGACAAAATATTTTGCAAATCATGTTGAGCTTGGGGATGAAAAATGTAACAAAATAGAGGAAGTAGGCTCTATCTCCTTCAGTTTGAAATCTGGGGCTAGACTTCATGTTGATGAAATATTATACGATCCAGGGCTCAAGAAGAATCTACTATCAGTTGCAACCCTTGAGGACAAGGGATATTGGGTGATATCCAAGGATAGGAAGGCACTATTATGGGCTAAAGTTATCCACTTAAGTACAACAAAACCCATTGGAGCTCGAAGTGGAGGATTGTACGTCATGTCAGGACAGTCAGTTCAGGAATTGGGTCATGATGTGACTAGCTCCAGCAAGTTGTGTCACAAAATACTTGGACATATTCATTACAAATCTCTTCCATATCTACAGAACATGGTATGTGGCATGCCCTCTATTTCTCTTAGTAAAAATGAAATTTGTAAGGGATGCATGCTAGGTAAAAATATAAATAAAGAATTTCCTAGTAATGACAATAGAGCTCAGGGCATATTAGATCTGGTTCATTCTGATGTATGTGAACCCATGTCATCTCCCTCACTTAGTGGTTGTTTGTATCATATCATTTTTATTGATGATTACTCAAGAAAATGTTGGTTATATTTCCTTAAAGTTAAAAGTGACACATTTGATAAATTCAAAGAGCATAAAGCCTTTATTGAAAAGAGGACAAGGAAACACATTAGAATCCTTCGAACAAACAATGGAGGAGAGTTTGAATCTCTCGAGTTTGAGGATTTTTGCAAGTCAACAGGAATCAAGAGACAATTGACCATGCCATATAACCCTTAGCAAAATGGAGTTGCTAAGAGGAAAAACAAGGCAACTTGTGAGGTAACGAAAGTAATGATGTTTGACTAGGATATACCAAATTATTTCTGGCCAGAAGCTACCTCCACTGCCATGTATATTCAGAACAAGTATCCACATGATATCTTGAAGGACAAGGCTCTTGAACAGGTCTTGTCACGGATCAATCCTGAAGTAGGGCATCTAAGGATATTTTGGTGTCCTGTGTATATTCATGTCCCTAAGGAAAATAGGACAAAGATGAAACACTCAGGCAAGAAAGGGGTTTTGTGGGGTACAATGAGAACTCCAAGGCTTACATGATTTAAGTACCAGTTCATATTCAAATAGATGTAATAAAATATGTGACTTTCCATGAGGAAGCCGCATTTAAGAAATCCAGACAGCTTCAACGGGAATCAGAAGCAGTTCATCCACCTTCACCCTCTTCTAAAAATGAAGAGTCAGATGATCAGAAGGAGGAACCTCGTGAAGGGCCAAGTAATGATCCCCTAGAACCAATTGGAGTGTTAGAACGAACTCTTGAAGAACCTCGAGCCAAAAGGAAGCCAGAGTGAGTTAAAGAAATAGTGCAGGAAGAAGAAATGATAGTTGCTCCCAAATAAACTTTCAGGGAATAGAAGAGGCCTCATAGGTTTGGAGGATATGTTGCACTGATGAGAAGTATTAGTGACGACGAACCTTCTTCATTTGAAGAACCAAATAAATTACAAGTATGGAAAGATGCCATGCTTGAGGAATATAGGTCTATTATAAAGAACTAAAGAAAATGGTGACGAAATGAAAGTTTCATTTTGTTATTTATAACAATACCTTCTCATATTCCCAAATAGCCTTTTAAAATGGAAGCCTCTCATATCAAGTATGATTGCTCATGCGCATTACACACAATGAATTCTTGCAGAACTCACACACATTAGAGAAATAATTTTTTCCATTACACACAATTTCCAAAGTCCGCAGTTGTGATTATGAGCCGTGTTGGTTTCCCACAGAAACAAAATGCCCATTTTTTTTCAAAATAAATGGGGTAGTTGGCTGGTTGGATACAATTCACTCATTCACCCATGACTAGTGTAAAATCGAATTTCATGTTATAATCTTTGCAATACTTGCAGTTGTTAATCACTTGGACTGATATGTAATATTTGTTCACTGCATGTGAAACCAATTAGAGGTCCTAGAGCGAACAAAGTCTTTGAAATGGACATAACTACATCATAATAATAATCGTTATGAAAACTCTGGAAAATAATACTCAAGAGAATTCCAGAGCTTAACTATATAAAGAAATTGATTATTATGTTGCTTGTTTCATAACGGGAAAGAAATTAAAGAAACCTAATTTGAAATCGAAATGCGTTCATCTTACCACATGGATTTCTAAATTTCATCCCGCGGATGCCAGTTGAAGCTGAAACGTTTCCCGACTATTAAAATGTGAGGATGAAAGACTGAATAAGTAAATGAAGAAGATGAATGACTTCATATTGGCAAATAGAGTTGTTATCAGAGAATAGAAGAATTAACATGAGCGATGAAAATTGTTGTTGTGCTCCTTTTGTTTGATCTCATGTTGTTATATAGATAAGAGAGGAGCAGATAAATGCATGATTTGTGAGTCAAAATAACTGGGAAAGAAAATGAAAGATAATAGAGGACATTGGGAATGGGATTGCACTATAGGTTTTATTTAATTTCCTAAAGCCTTTTCGTTTACTAAAGAGCAGTTTTTTTTCTAAGTTTTGACCAACGCGAATGACGGGGAACATTTTGAAATTTTTACATAATCACTCTCATGTTTCATGAAAGGAAGCAATGTTTTAGGTAACTATTCAATCCTGATACTACACATGACTCTCGATTCTCGAGTCATTTGTGTTGCTTTCGGGTGGCCGGGTTGGTTTTCTAATTAGGGTTGAAAATGTTTGTCTTGCCTGATTGGTTTTCCAAAACGACAAAATATGTTACATATAAATAGTTTTTGTTTTTTTTTCCTTTAAGCATGCTCTTTTTCCTACTAATACATTGAAAATGATAATAGGAGTAACATTTATTTTTTTAAATGTTCTAAGAAATTACTTACTTTTTTCTGGTGAATTATTTTTAATAATAATTTATAAATAAGGGTTTAAATCTTTGCACTTTTCAGAGGGAGGTGAATCAGTAATAGAGAAATTTAATCATTTTTAACTATATAATCCAAGTTTTATATCAATGTAGCATTATCATCCAATAACTGCAGATTAAATAAGAAATTAACAAATGAACAATCATAAACATACGCAGTACACTATTGGAAACCCAAAGCATGAGAAAACCATAGAATGATTTTTCTTATATGTAGAATTACATTCATTGGAAGCACCAACCTCCTTTGTTTTCCAAATGCAACTGGAAGAAGGTTCCAACCTCCTTGTTTCTCAGGGTACAACCTGAGGGAAGCTCCAACTCCCCTATTCTCTAGCTACAACCCCCTATGTTCTCTGGCTAAAACTGAAAGGAGGCTACAACCACCTGTCCTTGCCCTGTCCAACCGCCCTGAAGTAGAAGTAGAATGATGGAACCACTGTCACACTATCATTGTGGGATATATTGCAGTAAACATGTACCAATAAAACTGAACTATGCATCAACCTTTAACTCAACCTGTAATCAACCTGTACCATAAACAAGTGCATCAACAATGCACCAACCTATACCAAAACAACCTGTACCATAAACAAGTGCATCCAACCATGTACCAAGTATGTACCAATCATGTGTCAAATACTCATCAATTATGACTTATCAAAATGTACCAACATCATCAACTATACACCTCATGTATGTGCCAACTCATCAACTACCTTTCTCAACCATATACCTAATATGTACCTTAACCAAAAGCCCTCATCAATTTCATCATAAAAATATGGTTTGTAACTCTGTAATAGAACTAGTGTATATGATCACATACCTATAAAACTTCTTTAACTTTCACAACAAGAGACTATCATTTTCATCAACCTTTTCTTTAGTCTCACATGACTAGTTTGAGATTAGTCAACAAACTTAACTTGAAATAATCATAGCTATGTACCTATAATGAATAAGTATCTGAAAGTAGTACACAATGTTCTTCAATTTTTTTTATGCAATTCCTCGAGGTGACACTACTTGGAACCTCTCAGAAAATGAGTTATAGCAAAAATGGCATACCTTGCTGAATTTTGTCTTATTCTAGAGAGTAAACTTGGAGAGCTTTCTCTGCACGAAATATTTGTTGAATGGATCTGAAAATGTTACATAGAATACTACAGAATGTACTCTAACCAACACAATTGGTATTACTAAATTTGGATCTGTTACGAAGAATTTATGAATGTTTTACGCGAAACACTTGTTTTAAATTAGTTTCAGGACTAGTCACAAACCCTATTTTCCACGGAGTGTAACTCCAAAAATTCAATGACCCACAAGGTGATTTTTTTACCACAAATACTTGGATATGTTTCCTCAATTACCTATCAATTTCATGGTCTGAATCATTCTAGAAAAAAAATTATTGCAAAAATGTTGAGATGACTTGTAAATAACATACCTTAGTAAGTATCATCAAAAGAATTTATCCCCTCTTGAATTTCGGCCTTCTTTTCTTCACCTTCCCTCTAAAATTCATCTTAGATATATTTTGGTTACCTCAGTCAGCTATAGATATCCAATATGTTCATGTGTGATATCAAATGAGAGAGACTTTCCTCTTATTTATACTATCCAAGTAGCTTCCTTAAAATCATCTTCTAGCTCACTTAACCGACTTCTAGGTCACTTAACCTATTTTTAGGTCACATAACCCATTTCTATGTCACTCGGCTTATTTCTTGGTCACTTAACCCATTTCTAGGTCACTTAACCTATTTTCCTTATTTTTTGGGTTAACCACTTTCCATAATTATAAAGTTTTCCATTTCTTTATCATTTAAATATTCTTCATTGACTTTGTCACCTCACTTTATAATCTTATTTGATTTTGTCACTTCACTTTATTATCTAAATAATCATCTTTGAATTTGTCACTTTTCTTTACCATTTAAATAATAATTTCTTCTTTGCAAGCTCTTTGACTTCTTTGACCTTTTGGGGCTTCAAGCCTACATATGAGACTCCTCCAACTTCGTAAGGCCATAACTCTCAAAATGTGAGATGTTATGTGATGTTCCAAATACCACCAGCAATGGAATGACATGTATTATCCATATAGAATAATATTACTTATAAATACATAAAAAATTATATCATTATACATGAAACAACCTTGGTTCCATTACTCAAACCTTTGTGCTACCAGAATTCACTACCAGACTTTCTTCAAGGATTGACATCATGGACAACCAACATTAATCAACAATATTCCCTTTTTTCATTGATGACAACACTTTGATACAAAAATGAAATAATTTCATGCAATACTGAATTCATATCACTCGTGCTCCCCCTCGAATAATTTCTTTGTCCTCTGCATCTGATAAATATCTCTCCATTTTTCATCAATGGAAAATGTATCTTTCCATCCGAGGTTTCTCCCCCTAATTGAATTATATTCATTTTGGAGTAGAAGTAAATTTGAGTCTCTGGCAAATATACCGAAAGGATTCCCGTGCAAGTGGTTTTGTAAAGATGTCTACCAGTTGTTCTTTTGTGCCCACATACTCAAATTTGATGTTATTTTCTACAACCTGTTCTCGTAGAAAGTGATACTTGACTGCCATGTGCTACGTCTTGGAGTGCATCACCGGGTTATTTGAGATACTGATGGCACTTGTATTATCACAATAGATTGGAATGGGCTCATCATACTCAACATGTATATCTATTATAGTTTTTTTCATCCAAAGAACCTGTGTACAACATGTTGCTGCTACGATATATTCTGCCTTAGCTGTAGATATAGATATTGATGATTCTTTCTTTCTTAGCCATGATACTAAACACTTACCCAAGTAGAATGTTTCTCCATTGGTGCTTCGTCGATCATCAATACAACCTGACCAATATGCATCTGTGTAGGCAATAAGAGATAGATCATTTCCTTTTGGATACCATAATCCAACTCTTTTGTTCCTTTGAGATATCTGAAAATCCTCTTCACTACTAACACATGTGATTTTTTTTGTGGTTCTTGAAATCATGCTACCTTTCCAACTTTCTGTATTACATCTGGTTTGGATTCTGTCACACATAGTAGGATACCAATCATTGACCTATATTTCCTCTGATCTTTAGACTTTGAATCATCGTCTTTGCTTAACTTGCAATTGGTTTGCATGGGAGAGATAACTAGTTTTCATGGAAGAGATAACTGGTTTGCTATCTTCCATTCTTAACCTCTTTAGCATTTCTTTGATATACTTGGTTTGAGAAATTAAAATTCCTTGGTTTCTTTGACGTATCTGAAGTCCCAGAAAGAAGGACAATTCTCCAAGTAATGACATTTCAAATTCATTCTGCATATCCTTTGCAAATTTCTAGCTTAACCTTTCATCATCACTACCAAAAATATTATCATCCAGATAAAATTCAATTAATAAAATACTATATTGACTTACCTTGATGTAAAGGTTGTTGTCTGCACTTCCATTTCTGAACCATTCATATTGTAGATATTTATTTAGTCTAGAGTACCATGCTCTAGGAATATGTTATAGACCATACAAGGCCTTCTTTAATTTACACACATAATCTATGTTTTCTGACAACTGAAATCCTTCTGGTTGTTCAATGTCGACTTCTTCTTCAAGTTACCCATTCATAAAAGATGATTTTGCATCCATCTGATACACTTTAATATTTTTGGAGCATGCATAAGCTAAAAGCAATAAAATTTCTTCCATTTTGGCAACTAGGGAAAATGTCTCTTCAAAGTCAATTGCTTTAATATGTGCATATCCTTTACATACCAATCTAGATTTGTTCCTTATAACATGTCCATATTCATTCAATTTATTCCTGTATACCCACTTTGTGTTGATCACATTCTTATCCTTTGGTCTTTGAATCAATTCTGAAGTGTCATTTTTCTTTATTTGATCTAATTCTGCATCCATGGTCTTGTTCCAAAATTCATCATTGTTAGCCTCTTCAAAAGAAGTTGGTTCAATTGTAGATGTGAGTTCTAGGTGTGTTTGTTCTGATGAACAGATTCTTCTTCTAGTCTCAACTACTGCGTCTTTGTTTTCGATAATCTAATTTTAAGGATGATTCTTCTGTACTCGTCTACTAGGTGTTTTTGTAGTTACTTCCTGAACTTTCTCTTCTGTTTATGTTGGATCCTCTTTGTCTTCCCCTTATTTTTTATCTTTTGTTTCTTCTTCGTAAGGTTGTTCCATTGATTCATTTTCTTCTTCCTTTAATTGTTGTCTACCTATTCAATCAATTGTTACATTGATGCTTTCCACCACTTTGTTCAATTTTAGGTTGTAACAGTTGTGAGATTTTCTTGTCCACACGAGAGTCAAACTTTCCCATTCTGCCATATTCTCTTTTTATGTAGCATTTTCTTCAAAAAACTCTGAAGTTCTTTACATTTGGTGGTCTTCTTTTCCATGGATTGTAAGGAGTTTTGTCATTGTTGTTTCTCAGCATTACTATGTTTTGAATGTGAACCGTTGTATGCACTGTCTGTGTCCAAAAAATATCTGTCAATTTTGAATCCATTTGCATCGTTCGAGCCATTTCCTGTATTGTCCTGTTCTTTCTTTCAACAACTCCATTATGCTGAGCTATCCTAGCAACAAATAATTGTCTTTTTATTCCATGACTATTGCAGTAGTCCATAAATTTATTTGAAGTGAACTCTCCATTATCAAATCTCAAGCATTTGATTTTTGAATCCATTTCATTTTCAACCATTTCCTTGTAGATTTTCAAGTTTTCAAAATATTTTGACTTATTCTTGAGAAAGAAAACTTTGGCCATTCTTGTATAATCATTAACTAATAATATAAAGTATTTTTCACATTTTAGTCCCTTTGTTGTAGTTGGTCTAACTAGATCGGTATGCACAATTTCGAGTGGTCTTGTCATTGAATATTCCTTTGACTTGAACCTGGTGTTTGTATGTGACCCATTCTTTTGTGCCATAGCCAACTTTCATATTCCTTTCCTATAAAACACTTTTCATTTTCAATTTTACTTAACACATATATGTTTCTTGAAGTTCTCGCACCTGTAGCAATCAATTTTCTTGAACCTTCTTTTCTTATCTCACACTTTTTTGAATCGAAAGTAACTTTATGACCTTGGTCACACATTTGACTCACACTTAGAAGATTATGTTTCATATCTTCTACTAGTAGGACATTTTATGCCTTTGTATTCTTGTTCCCAATTCTAACTGTGCATTTTCCAATGATTTTGGTTGAATCATCATTTCCAAAGGAGACCGATCCATCTCCTTCCTTTCATAATGTAAGAAACTTGTTTCTATCACATGTCATGTGTTTTGAACACCCATTTTCAACATACCAACCATTTTTCTTCTGCTTAGTTTGTAGAGTGAGTGTGCATTCTACATTTCTATACTGATCATACTTTATTATCCATATCCTTTTCTGAGGTTCATGTTTGTGACTATTGTTATTATGTTGCGGTTCTCTAGGAGGGACTATCATTCTGCAATCTTTGGCCATGTGTTCAAAATTGTTACATTTGTAACATTCCATTTTAGTGCTCAAAGATTCAAACCTCTTGTAACTTTTCTTTGTGTTTCACTAGGCCTTCTTGGATAACCCCTTTGTATATGACTTTCAAAGTTGTTTTTGTTCCTGTTGTTAGCTCTGCAATTCACAACTTTATGTCCAAATTATTACATGCATAACATAAACCAAAAATAATAGTTTGATACTAGGGAGTTGAAGATCTTATGAAACGAGGTACTCTTATGAATTCTTCTTCTTCCTGAGGCCTATTTGTCCACTGTTGATCATCTTATGAAAAGAGGTACTCTTATGAATTCTTCTTCTTCCTAAGGCCTATCTGTTGATTGTTGATATTGAAATCTGAATCTTCTCGGTGGAGGAGTGTCTCTGTAATCTTCCTTGTAGATCTTCCTATCCCCCTTGATTGTTTTTACAAATCTTTTTGGATATGTTTATTGCTCTCTTGTTTTGGAGCTTGATCATTTTTATGTCTGATTGTTTCCAAGTCCGGACTTGTCATGATGAGATTTTTGACTGTTGATAATTTCATCCAAAACTTGTGAGTTGTTCTGCATATTTTTCTTTTGAAGATCTTTTCTTATTGTGACAAACTCTTCTTCCAAATTTCCAATGATCTTGTCTTTTTCTTCTAGCTGTTCTTTGAGTGCTTCTTCAATTCTTTTAACTTCTTCTATTTGAGCCTTCAAATTTTTGATCATTTGTTCTAGTTCTTGAGTGTCTTCTTTCTTGTCTAGTTCTTCTTGTAGTTTCTTGTTTTTCTTCTTTTATCTTCTAATTAATTTTATGACACACATTAATTCCTCTCGGTAGTCAACTTTTGCCTCTTCAATTTCTCTTGAACTTCTTCATATTCCTCTTAAATAATATGTATATTACTTTCCCACCTTTCACCTACTCTTCCTCTCCTTTCTAGTTTAAAGTCCCTAGCATGGTAATAAGATAAGCAGCTAAAAATGAAAAAAAAATAAAAATCATATCTTTCTATTAAACTAACTATTTATAAATAAAATAATATAAAGAAGAGAAATCAAATCTTAATTAAAGTTGATAGAATACTAATAATAAGAGTTAAAAGCTACCAATTTAAAAAAATATGATATAATTAATTTGACTATTTTTTTAACCAAATAAGTTATGCATATGTAGTTTCAATAAAGTTATTCTCAAAATAAATGAACTCAATTTAATAAAAACCTTGAAAATATTTAATATATAAATTCTTTTATAAAAATTAATATTTTATCTATTTTTTTATTATTATATTTATTTCTATGATAAAATAAAAATATGGATACCACAAATTAAAATATAGAAATACCAAATACCCCTCACACCATGTGAAAAAGAGAGTATTTCGTTATATCTATCTCTATTATACCCCTCACACTATGTAAAAAAGAGAGTATTTCGTTCTATCTATCTCTAGAAGAATATAAATAAAAATGGTGAAGCACGCCTCTAGCCATCACAAAATAGTGATGACGCCCAACCTTCATTTTACTGTGGATTAAGGCTTGTGCTAGTATAAAATATGTTTTAAAGAAAATGGATCCACTATGGCTTAGAATACAATTTATTTTTGGTGAGTTAATGTTTTACGGATAAGATCAGGTTTAAGGCTTAACCCACTAGATTGAGTTATTTTTATGTAAATATATTTTAATAATATAAAATAGTCGATGTATAAATTGATTAATTTCTTATTGTAAGTTTTAGTAAGCATTTTTTTTTTTTAATGATATTATATTAATTCTCATGAATAGGTTGTAGTATCTTTTGTGAATCTTGAAGAAAGATGGAGCAAAGACAAAAGAATTTTATAACCTATAATCTCAAAATTAAAGGAAATATGCCCTATCCCATTCTCCTCGTAAAAACAAGCCTCTCCCCATTGAGAGCATGGCTATGATTAGAGATACCTAATGTATAAGAACATGTTAAACAACATGGAAGACAAGAGGCTACCTAAAATTGCTTCAAAATCAAGTCATACCCACCATCGACTCAAGCAAGGATGGCATAAAGACGCCCGGTCTTGGCTAAACTATAGGGGAATCATGGAAGAAACCATTTTGCAAAATAAAGATACTATTAAAAAAAATGTCAGATCAAAATTTAAGGAAAAAATGTGGTGTAATAAAAAGTTAAAGGAAAAAAGAAAATTTAGGTATTATAAAGATGGTTGNCATCGACTCAAGCAAGGATGGCATAAAGACGCCCGGTCTTGGCTAAACTATAGGGGAATCATGGAAGAAACCATTTTGCAAAATAAAGATACTATTAAAAAAAATGTCAGATCAAAATTTAAGGAAAAAATGTGGTGTAATAAAAAGTTAAAGGAAAAAAGAAAATTAAGGTATTATAAAGATGTAATCAACCATAATCTAGAAGATCAAAATTATCTATCTGTTTTGCCAAGTGTAAAGAAAAAAATAAGCATTGCTAAGATAAGAACAAATTCTTACAAGGTGAAATTGGGCGTTGATCAATTCCTAAAACACCATGGGATAAAAGAGTGTGTCACCTTTGTGACACTAAAAAAGTTGAATATGAAAAGCACTTTCTCTTAGATTGTCCAACCTATACCCATATTAGATCTCATTTTCAAAATATTGATGAGACTACCTACCTTCCTAACCTCTTAACTCAACAAAAATATGGTGATCTTAAAAAACTTCTCTTAATGCTAAAGATCCAACAATTTCTAATAAAATTTCTAGTAAATATTCCCAAAAAATATAAAAAAAAAATCATTTCTTAAAACATTTAAACAACTCTTATAATAAATTTAGTTTTTAAGCCCAAAGGGGTTGGATCCAATGGTGGAATTCGATGAGTTTTTCACTGTTGGGCAAGGTTCAATTCTCGTGAGGGCTTTACCTGGAGCCATGGGGACACCTTGAGGTAGTGGTCGAACATCTGGTTGCACCCAGAGATACTATAATAAATAGTATCGTGACCCGTGCACACATAAGTGGATCAAAGCCCACTCCGTGATGTTAAAGACCCGTGCACACATAAGTGGATCAAAGCCCACTCCGTGATGTTAAAGTCACCGGTTCGAAACCTGTGGGGACAAAAAATCCAACCATGTTAAGGGTCTGCACAAATTAACAAACAAAAAAAAAAAAAATTAGTTTTTAAAACCCAAATCGTTATTATTAAAAATAATTCACCTTGATGCGGTAAATGTCACTGCTCTTATCATATACAATATATTAATGGGAAAAAGTTAAGCCTAAGAAAAATAAAACTTTTTATTTGTAACGTATTTTGTCATTGCCTTTATTTTCAACCCTAATTGGAAAAACCAACGGGGCCACCCGAAAAACAAGACAAACATTTTCAACCCTAATTGGAAAACCAACCGGGCCACCCGAAAACAAGACAAACGACTCGAGACCCGAGAGTCATTTGTAGCATCAGGATTGAATGGTTATCTAAAACGCTGCTTATTTTCATGCAACATGAGAGTGATTATGTAATAATTTCGAAATCGTCATTTGCATTGCTTAGAAACTTAAAAAAATACTGCTCTCTGGTAACCGAGAAGGCTTTAAGAAATTAAATAAAACCTACACTGCAATCCCATTCCCGATGTCCTTTGTTGTCCTTCCCAGTTATTTTGACCGACAAATAATGCATTTATCCCCTCCTCTCTTATCTATATAACAACATGAGATCCGACGAAAGGATCACAACAGCAATTTCCATCGCTCGTGTTAGTTCTTCTATTCTCTGACAACGCCTGTGTTGCCCAATATGAAGTCCTTCATCTTCGTCATTTACTTCTTCTTCAGTCTTTCATCCTCGCATTTCTTCTTCTGTACGTGCACATCATCTGACAATACTCAACAATCGGGAAACGTTTCAGCTTCAACTGGCATCCGCGGGATGAAATTTAGAGATCCATGTGGTAAGATGAACAGATTTCAATTTCAAATTAGGTTTCGTTAATTTCTTTCCCGTGATGAAACAAACAACATAATAATCAATTCCTTTATATAGTTAAGCTCTGGAATTCTCTTGACTATTATTTTACAGAGTTTGAGTATTATTATGATGTAGTTAAACGGACAGATCCATTTCAAAGACTTTGTTCGCTCCAGGACCTCCGATTGGTTTCACATGCGGTGAACAAAGATTACGTATCGGTCGAAGTGATTAACAACTGCAAGTATTGCAAAGCTTATAACATCGAAGTGGATTGTGCACCAGTCATGGGTGAATGGGTGAATTGTATCCAACCAGCCAACTACCCCATTGCTTTCGACGAAAAATGGGCATTTGGTTACCATGGGAAACCAACACGGCTCATAATCACAGCTGCAGACTTTGGAAATTGTGTGTAATGGAAATTTTTTTTTGTCTCTAATGTGTGTGAGTTTTGCAAGAATTCATTATTGTAATGCGTGGGAGCGATCCTACTGGATATGAGAGGTTTCCATTTTAAAAGGCCATTTGGGAATATGAGAATGTATTGTTATAAATAACAAAAGAAACTTTCATTTAGTTACCATTTTCATTATTTTATTTATTTATTTATTTATTTTGTTTGTTAGTTAGTTAGTTTATTTATGAATTGGGGATTAGTTTGTGGTTGAGAAAAGGCAATTTTGAGGTATTTACGCTATTAAAATTATGGGAAGATCGGACTAGCCTTAAGTCAAGTCAACTTTTAATATGGTTGGATTTTTTTTTTATCTATATTTTTTTAATTTATATGAATCTATGAATTTAAATATAAAGAAATAAGTAATTTCCAAAATTTTCAGTTTTATTACAAAGTTCTATTATGAAAATTTATGAAAATTGAACAAATAGAAA
>JASDQU010100195.1:316467-329994 GCA_032191745.1 Picea mariana | reverse complement strand
ATGGTTTTTGGTATAAAGAAACTGATAAAAGGGGCCAAAAGGGTGACAAAAAGAGGCCAAAAAGTCTATAAATAGAAGCTGGCAGCTCATTATCACCATTGCTGATTTGGAAATTGACTCTGGAGCCAAAAGACCCCCTTTGCCAGAGATCGTGATTCCGGGAGCTACAGTGGACGAAACAGACTTCTGCTTGGGCCAAGTAAGTACAAACTCCCTAATCTTGCATTTCAATACTCCATTTGTGTCTTTTAAGTTGCTTTTGGGGGTGGCCGTCGACCTCTAAGAGGCCGGCCCTAGCAAAACGTGGGTTGTCCAGGGACAGCCCGTGGGTACCTGCACGCAGAGCTAAAGCTGTGCGCGGGTACCTGCGACTGTCGCCTCGACAGCCCACGGGCTACTCCCGCATGATGATAATTTGGTTGAATGAATATCTAAACTCCCCTTTTTTCCTTGTGTGTTTGACAGGATGTATGTCCAGTGGAGAGAGAGGGAGCATGAGGCTGCCAATGAGGCAGTGGCCGTAGATCCGAATGTTATGGCTGTGCTGTCATAGTGTGGTTTGGTAAAGTTTTTCTTTTGTTCATTCATGCACGCTCAACCTAGGCTACTGAATGCCTTGGTTGACTATTGGCACCCAGATGCAGAGGCATTTATGATAGAGGGGCAATCCTTGGTGCCCACCACCGAGGATATCTATTATTTGATGGGCCTCTCGAGGAAGGGGGAACCTGTGAACTTTCAGACCTTTCCTGCGGGGCCGAGAAAAGTCTCGGAGTTGATAGAGGAATACTGTGTGGCTGGGACCAATCAGAGGACTTCCTCAATACCTGTTAGTAGTATCACCAGCCTTACTCTTCAGACTATATTATCGCTCATTGGGCGAATTACCGGCTCTGCAGCCATACATCAGGCGTCGTGCACACAGATGAACTATGCCATTCAGTGCATGAATGCACATATTTTTGACTGGAGTACCACACTACTGGCAAGCATGACAGGTCAGCTGACAGCTTGTAGGCAGCAGACACATAGGAACTTTGGGTTTGGGACCATCCTGTGCTCGTTCTTTTTTGAGAGAGTTCCATGTTTCAGTCCTCGGCTTACGGTACGAGGACATCTGGCGACTTTCCCTGCAGTGTGCAGATGGGTAGCATTGCTACCGCGACAGGGTGGTGGAAGGACTACAGAGGCCTTCAACGACGACTTTTTTGTGTGGCTGTCACGACAGATCCTAGTGATCGAGGATTACCCATATGCAGGGATAGATTTTTCCAGAGATCCCACGATACTAGTGCCTCCTGGTGAGGAGTGAGGGGAGATGGGTAAGTCTCCGCCTGTACAGTTTTTTTGTTTGCATATGTATTTTTTATGTCTTTTTGATATATATATCATGTTTTTGTATAACAGAGTTTTTGACGGGTGAACATTATGTTGCGTGCAGATGTGGGACCCGTGCGACCTGCCGATTTTGCACGGAACCGACACCGCCCACGGCCAGAGGCCGCAGCTATTGCCGCCAGGGGGGCAGCAGTAGCAGGGAACCTCCCAGCAGGAGAGGATGAGAGGGCTCTTAGGCAGATTGAGCGGAACTTCACTGATCTCACTCGCACAGTTCCCATGATAGAGATAGAGGAGTTATCGCCCTCCATGTATACTCATATGGTGGGGTTACCTCGGACATGGGTCCGATTGTTTAGGCGTTTGGGTCAGGCTGTACATGATTATAACAGGGCCCATAGGCCCTGAACAACCTTTTTAGACTTTTATGTGCCTCGAGCACTGATATGTATATATTTTTTGAGGGCATAAGCCCTAGTGACCCGTTATGGTTCCCACTTTTTGAGGCGCTTGCACCCATCTATGTACTCTGAGAATTTGATGATGTTTATATATGGTTTTTATTTCTTTTCTGTGTCTTTATGGATTATGTGTGCAAAAATGTATTTACATGTGTATGATCATGATCTTTTTATGTGCGAGCAAGATGCCAATCTAAAATATGATTAGCTAGAGTATCTGTGATTTGATTTAGACTCCTAGGAACATGAAAATATGTAATATAATCAAAGTTGCGTTCCAAGAGACGTACCCTAAGGAATCGTCAGTGTAAAGTAGGTTCGTGCACACGGTATATTCTGTTTAGCTGCGACACAACTAGTTGAGCGTCTAGATAGACCCGGAGACGAGAGATACCCAATGACAAAGCGTCACGAAGCAACTCAATAACTGTGCTATACTCAGCAACATTATTCGTGGTGTCACCTAAGCATATACCTCCGGAAGATAACAACTAACCCTGTGGTGTAAAGATTACCCAAGCTGTGGAGGCAAGCCTCCGCATGTGTCTACTAGCACCGTCCGCATACCAAATGAACACCTCGGAATCACTTGAAATCTTCCATAATGACGAAAGATAACATCAATGACACATCCATAACACGTTTTTCAAAAGAAACGAAAGAAATTAATAGCACAAAGACTATACATATGTTACAAAAAGTTACCCACAGTGACCATTCTATGAGTAATACTTCTTGAGGTAGAGCCCATTTCTAGGCTCCGCCAAAACATTCCCTTCAAAATCAACCAAACGATAAGTGCCCTTCTTTAAAACCTCCTTAACGATGAAGGGTCCAAACCACATGGGTTTAAACTTTCCTACCCCCAGGGGGTCCTTATCTTGGTCATAAACCAGGACAAGGTCGCCTTCAGAAAAAATCCGAGGACGAACAGACCTATCATATTGACACTTGACCTTATGCTTATGAGCCTCGTTGGCCAAGGCCACATCACAACGCTGTTCATCAAGCTGCTCAAGGTGTACTAACCGTTCTTCAAGTGGAGAAGTGTCTGGCAATAACTGTACTGCCAATTTTAGAGATGGAATTTGACATTCAATGGGCAAAATTGCCTCTAGCCCATAAACGAGTTGGAAAGGTGAGAAACCGATTGCAGTCTTAACTAATGTTCGGTAAGCCCATAATGCTGAGTATAACATCAAATGCCAGTTGGATTTGGCTGAGTTGATGGTTCACTGTAGCATTGTCTTAAGAGTTTTGTTAACAGCTTCCACCTGCCCATTGGCTTGGGGATAGTAAGGTGAGGAATGTTCTTGTCGTAACCCAAGATTTGATATTAACTCAGACATCATTTGATTCTAAAAGTGACTGCCATGGTCAGTGACAATATCTCTCGGGACGCTGAACCGTGCTATAATTTGGTTAAATAAGAAGAGAGCTGCAGTCTCTCCATCATCTTTGAACGTTGGCATGGCTTCGACCCACTTAGTGAAGTAGTCGACAGCCACAATGATATAGAGATGCCCCCTAGCTGATGGGGGGTTGCAAGTAGTGTAATCAATCCCCCACTTAGTGAATGGACCGACGGTGATAACAGGAAACATAGGAGGTGGACGTGCCCTCATCTTCCGTGAGAAGATTTGGCACGGATGTCACTTCTTGACCGACTCAATACAATCTTTGATAAGCGTGGGCTAGAAGTAACCTGCTCGTAAAATATTTTGGGTTGTTGCCAACTCGGATAAGTGACCGCCACAAGCTCCTGTATGACAATCGTTGAGCACTATGACGGCCTCCTCATGAGTGAGACATCGACGCAAGATGCAGTCTACACCTCTCCGATACAACGTATCATTGAGTATAAGATAGTTCTTGGCCTGATGGCGTATCCGCCGACGCTCATCACAAGAAGCAGAGTTGGGGCACTTCAAAGTTTAGAGATAGATCAGTATATATCCGTACCAGGGGTCAGATGATTCAATCAAAAACATATCCCCCCGGATAGGCGATTCCTCAGGAACAACATCACCTGACTCAACCGAAAGTTCTGAAATAAGTTCTGCGAAGACCAATGACTTTTTGGACTTTGCTGAAACGAAGTCTAAGTCAAATTCATGGAGGATGACCATCTATCTACTGATTTTTATGCCAATAACTCATCGTGTCAACATGTACTGAAATGGATTCACGACAGCTACGACGGTGGTCTTGCGAAACAGAACATAGTGACGGAACCGCTGAACAGCATGAACTACTGCCAACGCAAGTTTTTCGAGATGGGTATAATTAAGTTCCGGTCCTACGAGGCCTCGGTTCAAGTAATAGATCACGTATTCATA
Organism: Picea mariana; assembly: GCA_032191745.1. Lineage (NCBI taxonomy): Eukaryota > Viridiplantae > Streptophyta > Pinopsida > Pinales > Pinaceae > Picea > Picea mariana. The sequence continues at coordinate 325,856 of JASDQU010100195.1, read as the reverse complement.
AAACGAATCATATTCCTGAACTAAAACCATGCCTATGGTTGACTCTGCGGCAGCCAGATATAATAGGAAATCCTTGTTATAATTCGGTGGCCATAGCAGAGGTGCGGTTGTAAGGGCGTGCTTCAATGCATCAAAAGAGTGCTGCGCTGTTTCGTCCCAGAGAAAAGGGACGTCTTTGTTCAGTAAATGCATGAAGCCCTTGGTGATTTCGGCATAGTTGGCGATGAAGCGTCGTAAGAAGTTCGCCTTGCCTTGAAGACTCTGAAGTTGTAAGATTGTGCGTGGGGGGGGCAACTGGACTATTGCCTCCACCTTAAGAGGATCCACCATCATCCCTGTTGTTGAAACGATGAAACCTAACAAACGTCCTGACGTGATGCAAAAGTTTCACTTGTTGGGATTCAAGAGAATCCGGAAGTAGCGACAGCATTCAAAGATGAGTCTGAGGTGTGTAGGATGATCTTGTCGCTTGCGAGAGCGTGATGCTAAATCATCTAGATATGCCTCGACTATATGTTTGAGGTCATGAAACGCAAAAGACATGGCCCGCTGGAAAGTGGCTCCAGCGTTCTTGAGACCAAAAGGCATTTTTCGATAGGCGAATGTACCCCACGGACAAATGAATGTCGTTTTGTGTTGGTCCTCCAGTTTGATTTGAATTTGGTTATAGCCCGAGAAACCATCCATGAACGAAAAGGCTTCACAACCGGCGCACTCATCAATGATCTGGTCGATGAATGGGGTTGGATAATTGTCTTTTGGACATGCCTTGTTCAAATCACGGAAATCGGTACAGACGTGAATCGTGCCTTGCTTTTTATCGACTGGCATGGGATTTGACACCCATTGAGTCAAGTGAATAGGGTATATGAACCCTGCCTTAAGCAATTTCTCAACCTCAGCTTTGATGGCTGCTGCTTTTCTAGGATTAACCAGACCCAGTTTCTGTCGAACAGGCTTAGCATCAGGACACGTAGTAATTTCGTGTTCAACTATTTTTGGATCGATGCATGGCATTTCCTCGTAAGACCAAGCAAAAACATCGCAGAATTCTTTAAAAAGATTCATGTAAATCTGAATCTCTTCGGGGGAGCAATCCGCTTCGACGAAAACATTCTCCACGATGATGGGGTTTCGAGAGATATTGATGGGTATCATGGCAGCGATAGTCGCCATATTTCCCTCAGCATAAATATCCTGTGTAGCTAAGAGGTTAATGGGACAAGGCTGATCTCCCGTCATGGTGATAGTGAAATCTCCTGCCTCGATTCGGTGTAACTCTAGGAGGAAATATGATCTATGATGAAGATCCTCCCAGGGTTTGTCCGGACTAGTCATTGCTTCAATTATTGCTTCGTCAGAAGGCAAGACTAAATCTAACGAATCTGTGTTGACAAGAGAATCCTGAGCCCAGATAGGCTCAAGGAGTGGATCCAACTCTTGTGCAGGAATTGGATCAGGAGTAGCTGAATCTTGCTGGACCAAAGAGTACGCTACTTCAGCGGCTAACAAGGGCGTAGACATGCCTACTTGCCCCGTCGCATCCATTGTGTCTGATGGGGAAGGAAGAATCCACGGATCCTCAAAATAAGTCGTGTGGAACGACGAAACATGGAAAATCTCAGCTTTGTGGTGGTTCAATATAAACTTGACATCGCCATGATGAGGTGGGTAATTGAAAGTACCCATCAAAGATGGGCACAAACCAACTCCTATGTTGACGACACCAGCTTGAGGGTTATATACCATGGGAACCGTGGATGCCCCCAAGGCTGGGTCAGGTTGAGAGAAGGACAACTGATCAATGGTCACTATCCGGCCTTCATGTGGAAATAATAAGACGCGGAAAATTGTAGTGACCACCGCTTGCATAGAATAAGTCCAACTACGACCTAACAAGAGATTGTAGTCGATGGGGGAATCAACTACCTCTACTTCGATGCACACGGTCTTTCCCCCTAACTGCACAGGGAAAGAATGAATGATGCCATGTGGTCGAAAAGAACGACTGTCGAATGCAGTGAGGAGAGTAAGTGATGGAGATAACTCAGGCTGACCAATGTCTTTCCAGCATGCTAACGACATAACGCAAGTCGAAGCGCCCTTGTCAACCACCGTGCGAAAGATGTTTCGTGTAAAAGATTTTTTTTTGGGATGAGCCACTACTATCTGAAACGCGACGTGGTAAGGCAGACAAGGTTTCAAGTCAGTCGTATCTAACATGATGGTACCCGGGTTACAAGTCTCAGTAGAGCCTAAAGCAGTCAACAAGGCTTTTCTCTGAGCAGGGAAACTTTGGAGGACCTCCAAAGCGGACGCAGCACAAGGGGTTTGTGATAAATATTCCACCACAAAGTAGTTCTAGGCGGCCCTTGCATTTGTATTGTGAGAAGCTCGCTTGAACGCACCTTTTGGAATGCGTGTCATTATTTCACCCAACGTCTTTTCAATCTGTAGAGGAAGAGATGGGATCTTGGCTTCTTTGCCCTTCTCAGAGGTGCTTGGTTTGCTATAATCGTGAGCTCTAGTCGTGATGAAAGCATCACTTTTAACCATGTATATGTTCATGGAAGAGGAACTATTTGGGGGAGGGCAGGCTTCTGAATTGCCCCCATCCGCACTTGCAGAGGCTTGAGTTAAATTTTGCCCATGCTGAAAGGGATTAGTCAACACGGCTTGTTGTTGCTGTGTGACAAAATTCTGGGCCTCTGCAAGTCGAGGGCATAGATGGGTCAGGTGGTCTTCTGCACATAGGTTGCATGGATACCTCGCCTTCCTCTTTTCCATGGTGTCCTCACTAGCATTATTAGTTGGTTTTTTATCCCCCTTACCCTTCTTGCAATTTTTATTCTTCCCTTCAGGTTGCTGGGTGGCCTTTGGGTTAGTCATCTGTATGGAGTGTACTTCCAACATTTGGGTAGGAGGAGCAGCCAAAGCAGTAGTCTGGCTGGCTGCTGAGTTTTGTATAGATAACTGCTGCAATTGTTTTGTCAATTGCTCAGCGAGCTTAGTCTGTGCCGAACCAATGATACCGTCAGCATGTGGGCCGGCTCTCTGTCTGGTTTTATCCAGAATCGATCGTGGTGCATCTGGTAGGATGTTGTACAATAGACCGGACTGAGAGTAGATAAGCTCAAACTGTTGAGCCCTCATGATGGCATCCTCCTCGGAGAAAACCCCTGAAGTTGCGACATCTTTGGATAACTGCGGAACTAAAGACTTAAGAAACCACTCAAGCAAGAATGCTGGTGGGATGGGTACCTTGATAAGACTCTTTCGGCGTCGCCACTCTTGGATATGATCTGAGATATGGTCCACTGTTGTCTGTGAGAAATTGGCTAGCAACTCTGTGCCGGCGTCGTATCTCACAGGTAACTGGAAATGGTTAAGGAAAGCCATCGCCAGTTCACCAAAAAAAGAATATCGTGAACGATCAAGCTCTATGTACCATTTCACGGCACTCCCAATAAGAGTGTGTTGAAACAATCACAACTGGATGGAGTTATCTTTCAGTGAGTTATATGAACACCAAAGGTGGAAAGTAGTCACGTGATCACCCAGATCTTCATTAGGCTTGGCCTCGAACTTTGGGATGTCCGAAGGCAACTTCGTCGGCATAGGAGGCCAACGCGGATCGTGACAGATAGGATCATTTAATAACTGTGTCAAATTGGGCAAGTGTAACATTACCAGGAATGGTAGTTTGGGTTGTTGCTGATAGCCTAGATAAAAGGGTCCTGGAGTTTGACTGGCACCAGGTTGCCAGGAAAAGTTTGGCTGCTGGCCCGGGTTCTGGTAGAAACCATGGCCCTGACCAGCATAAGGGTTTTGCATTTGAGGAGACATCATTGGCTGATTCCCCATGAAGGACATAGGATGTTGGGTGTTCATCGTGTTTGACGGACTTTGGGAAGGATTACCCCATGCCGGTCCCGAGGGGAGAGGCAGGGAAGTCTATCTGGGGTTCCATTAACTGTGGAAAGAATTACCCCAAAACGACATTCTAGAGGAAGGAACGGATCCTTGTCCTGAGTTCCAAGGTCCTGGTATATGTGCCCCCAACGCAGGAATAGTGCCCTGTGCCAGCGTAGACTGTCCAAAAATGGGTGTGCCCCCCGATGGGAAAGTAGTGGATGCGAAAGCATTATTACCAAACGTCCCATTCCAAACAAACGACGACGAACCTACCGACAGAGTTTGCGCAGGTGTTCCTTGACTCCCGACTCCAAATGGACTTGTGTGTGCAGGCGGCCTGGCGTATTGCTGATGCAATCCACTGAGCGAAGGGGACGAAGGAGGGATATGACCTGCAGCGTAAGGAAAAGCATTGAAAGGGACAGGAATGCCCCCAACTTGACCTTGCAGAGAAGCGTTAGAGCTCCCTGCCCCCAGACCCAAAGTCTGTAAAGTGGAAGAAGTGAGTGCAGGACTTGTACCTGAACTAGGCATACCGTATGAAAACGGAGGGCCTGTCGCACTAGGTGTATAAGGAGGTGTGGTTGCCGTGATAGATGGGGTTGGTCCACTGTGCGACGTAGTGGCGGCCGAGACCATGGTGGCCCGGACCGTCGACAAAGGCAAGGTAGGAGAAGCTTCTCCTGTGGTAACAATAGTGACGGGAATGGAAGAATTCCTAGAGTTTGGTTCCATCACTGGGTTAGGTGCTGATAGGCGTTCGTAAAATTGAATTGGCACAATAATGTTCAGCCACATATCAGTGTTTGAGGTTTCAACCGATCCAAGATTGGTGGTCGATTCCTCCGGGAGTTGTTCGGGCTCAATGGTTTGAGACCCGGTTGCTTCGAAACACCCTCGGTGGTCTAGCTTTCACCTCAAAGGTGGCAGGGGTGGCTCCAGTATAACCGGAGGCAGGCCCAGAAGCCTTCATGACCGGCGAAGCTCTGAATCCTCCACTGTGTGAGAAGATTCACGACACGCTAAGGTATTCTACACGAACAAACAGTAACACTCACTAAACGAAAGCCCCTAGAAGATAAATCAAGCAAGCACTAAACTAGTTGGAAGAACAGTTACAACAACCAACACTAGAGCAACTTACCGGTGCAAGTGCAACTCGAATATGGAAGCACCCTCCAGGTATACTCTACAAAGTGTGGCCCGGTGTCTGTCCTAGGTACCGCGGTATACCCCCGTAGTCACCCGTGTATGTCCCTAGAAAATATTGGCAACTAGTTTGCCAGCACGTGAACAGTCACCAGGCGGGTACAGTCGATAGTCGGGTAGACCACAATGAGCAGGGTATCAAGCCCGAAACCTGTTAAGGGTATCGAGAGAAAATGGTCACGAGGGATAGCTCGATTGGCAAGAACGTGCACACACTCTCCCAAGTTGGGGAGAGGTCATGAGTTCAAGCCTGGCTACGAGTCCCTCGGACTGTTGCTTTCCACTCCCATATCATCCACTATGTGGGGAAGTATCGGGGTGGGTCCCCAGCGGAGTCACCAATTCTGTTGTGGGGATATTCTACCCTACGGACTAACAAGCTAGGGCTTAAACTTGCATGCAGATCATGACCCTTAAGAAATTACTTTTAACCTTTCACCCCAAACCTAAAACCCTTTTTCACATGCAAACATGGGAAGAACCAACTAACCGTTTTATCGATGGTCGGTGTAGATCCTCCGTTGCGCTCTATCCTCTTGCTTCTGCTGCTCCTTCCAAAAAGTGATCCTGCAATCAAGACAAAACTATGCATGCATGCTATTGTTCTACTAGAGGGTTAGAGAGTAAACACAAATTGAATAAAACATATAAAACTCGTGTATTTGGGACAGGAAAAGTATCTTTTTATTAATCTCAAGATGAATCAACTTACAATGATTATAGAGACCAACCACTGTTCCTTGATCCTGATCCTGGGATCCTCCTCTTCTTTGTCCTCCAACTGCTTTGCTTGAATTCTCCTAAAGCTTGAGGGATGGCTAAAGGGTTGGGACAAAATGGATTCGGCAATTGGGCAGAGTTTCTTTGCTATGATTTTCCTCCTTTGAATAGTACCCCTACCCCTTCTTTTATAGACTAGAAGGAGCTAGGGTTTTAGACGAACTCTCGGCCATGCATGGCGGGGAGTTCCATTTAACTGACCAAAATCTTTTCGTTCCGTCGGCAACTTTCCTGATTTTTTTCTTTGTTAGGTAAACGCGGGCTGTAGTGGGCCAGCCAGCATTCCAACGCGTGCAGCAGAAGGCCTGCCAGCATTCCAACGTGCCCAGTAATGGGTTAGGGCGTGGGTTACCTAATTTGAGAGGTTTTTGAAGAGTTTGTTCGGCATGGCTTTGGCAATGAAGGGCAATGAGTTGGCCTGATGACAGGTAAGCATGAATAGTGCAATTTAGAGTTCTAACACCACTCATTACAAACATTATGTTAAGGAAAAAGCATGGCGTAGTTGTTTTCATTACAAACATATGTTATATATTTTTTTTATTAAGAAAGCCATGCCTTAATTGTGTTGTAAATCTCTTCGATAAAGATGGTTAAGCATTATATAATAGAAACTGAACTAGAAGTCTTTATTTGGTATGCATTNNNNTTCAGACCAATGCTTAAAAGCTAATACAAAAAACAAGCATGCAACAACACACACTTATGTAATAAATGTAACTTTAGACTTTTGTCTTGCTATGGAGAGCCCACATGCACTGACTATGTGGTTATTTTTGACAAGGTTTTCAAGGTGATAGGTAATTACTAATATGTTTTCCCCTTATCTGTTTTTCTTCACTCAGTAGAATGAGCCCTAGTTTTTCCACTGCTTCACTCAGTAGAATGAGCCCTAGTTTTCCCACTTCTTCACTCAATAGAATGAGCCCTAGTTTTTCCACTTCTTCCAAGGGGTTTGACAATGTTAATACAATTAACACATATATCTTTAATAAACATTGTACCCTTGGGACAATGTATGAAGAAATTAAGGAGGATCCCACCCTTCCCTTTCGTCCAACCATTGGACATCACTGTGCATCCAGTGGTATCCTATGATTTCTTTAGGTCCTCCAATCTAGTATTGATATCACCTTTTATTCCTGAAGGATTGGCCCTTATGCCTAGGGGATTTATACCTTAGGCCAACAACATCGACAACATCAAACATTAACTAGAAGAGTGGATTGGTCTTTTCATTGCCCAAAGGTATGTTGCTCCAAAAAAGATCCCTCCCCGCAATGTTGTTTGCATCTTGCTTCTTTCTTTAAATCATTTATCAGGTGGAAGGTTGTGCCCCATCTTTGGTTCTTGGAACAAAGAAAGGTGAGGTCCTTATGGAAGGTGAACTCATGGAGTCTCTATCACTATCCCCGGTCTCAGATATGCCTATGGTTCTTGGGGATCTAGTTAATCCATTGGTGGCAATTTCAAGTTTGAGAGCTACTCTCTTTCTTCTTTTTATCATTTTCATTAATAGCTTGGTGGGTAGCTTGAATAAATTTTGGGAATCACCGAGTACAAATTGCAATCTCCTTCCCTGGGATTTTAGCAAGGTGGTATTTCAATTGGTTAACCCTTCATATCAAGGACTGCCCACATAGCCTACAAGTCAATCTCTGCGGGTTTTGGACCCATACTGCCAAAATGGGTCCAAAACCATTGGCATATTGGAGTAAATTCACTTCATTTAATGCGCTGTGGAAAACGTTACTTTTGCAGGGTAAGCAGTTATCAACAATGTTGGATGAATACCCAGCAGTGATGGAACAGAGAGCAGGCTTGGCAAAGAGACTAGAACTATACAAGAGTGCACAAACATAAATAGATGTTGTCGCTTTCTAAGTTTGGATACTTTAAGATTATTCATTAGACACGTAAAGACCCATTTTGATCCATCGACCAAGGACAATTGCACAATTACGGAATACGACATTGAGTTGTATTAGATGATTATTTGTATATCTGTTTTAATACTATTATATGCTTTTGCAGCTTCAGATGTTTTGAAATTGATATCTGTGTTAGGGGTGCATTTAGTGTTTGTATTCTAATTTTTAATATCTATTACAAGTATGTGACAACTGCTATAAGTTATTTAGAAGAGTGATCACTTCTCGAATTCAAGATTACATTACATATGGCTGCTTGTCTTGAAAGCTTCAGCTACAGTATTTGAAAACCTGATAGCATGTAAATGCATTTGGAATAGAATATGTTGAGTAAAATAATGTTTCTTCTGTTGCCTCAATCGGTAGAACTCTTCAGTGGCACCCATGCTTTCAATATGATAGTTAACAGTAATAAGTTATAAAAAAAAAGTACTAGAGGACATGCCTAGTAATCCACAAAATTCATGATTTCAACAAGAGTAGCAAGGTGCTCTACAGCCCTGTATGACATTGATGTTGTCACGTACATACATGTATATGTGAAAACATCTAAAAAAAATTAAACCAACATATATCAATCTTAAACCTGGATCTATCAAGCACCAAAAGGGATCAAATTTCTTGAAGCGTAAGTTTTTTTTTATCATTTATGACATGGAATTAAATGATAAAAAAATTTACACCCCAAGAAATTTGATTTCTCTCGGTGCTTAGTAGATCCAGGCTTAAGATGGATCTATATTGGTTTAAGAGCACGACAGTGGTAGCAAACACATTATCAATGATTGTTGCCTATGTTAAAGGGTTCTTGGTGATTTTTCCCCAACTCTTATGCCTGGGCATCATGTTCCAAAAGGGGTTTTAGGGGGAAAACCTCGAAAGTTTCAAAATGTTCAATGGCACCAAAAAAGAAGTTTGAAAAGTCTAATCCTAGTCGAAACTAGGGTGATGAACAAGGATAGGGGTTATCCCTCAAGACTTATAAAATGAGCATACAAATAGATTATACTAGGGAAGACTAATTCTGAACATGCAGTGGATTTAGAGTAGGAACATGAATGTGGGGAAACAAATTTCCTCGAGAATTCATTAAGGAAATCCATCAAAATTTCAAAGAATCCAAAGATCAAGAGTCAATGCATTTGGACGTTGTTTAGGGCATTGTACAAGGATTTGCACTATGAGGATCGTAAATGTTGGAAAAAAACCGAAGAATCAAGTATCTATAAGGGGGAAAATCCAACCACTCACCACTATCACAACCAAATGGGGAGCATATTAATGTCATATAATACCATTTGGTTTAGAAACTGCACCAACATGTTTTTCTTGAACAATTTTGGATATATTTAATGTTTTCATTCATAAGTCACTAAAATTATATATGAATGTTGGGGCACATTTTGATTGTCTAAAAAACCACAACTTTGACCTTTGACTGGTGTTGAATAGGTGTAGGGAGACAAGTGTATCCCTAAATCTAGAGAAGTTTCATTTTTTGCATCCTTTCAAAAATCGCTTTGGACATAGTCTCAAGGGAAGGGACAATGGTAG
>JASDQU010100195.1:281562-308498 GCA_032191745.1 Picea mariana | reverse complement strand
AAGAGGGGCAATGTAAAAAGAGTGTGTTAGCTGCTAATGATGGCAAAAATGGTTGTGTAGCCAAGTTGTTAATTATCCGTGGTTGGAAATGCATTAGTGTATTGGAATTGATGGTTGATTATGGCAAATAGATGCAAGACAAGAACTTGAAGTTGTTGATGCTTTAGAGGAGTTTAGCTTTGGAATATATAAGGGTTGGATTCAAAGATTGTTCGTTTTTACTTTTTGCTTGATGAAGCTTCCCTAAATTCTTTGGATTCTAGTGGTGCTATTGGCTTTTAATAGTTGGTTGGAAATGTGCAATTTATCTTTTCACTTATGTTGATATGAGGTGTTACCCAATGAAATGATTCCCTTCGATGGAGGGAAAATTGGCCTTTTCTTTTGTAGTTATTAACATTTTACCTAATCAAATGGTTCTTTTCAATGGAGGGAAAAGCATGTCTCCTTGTATATTGAAATCTTTTTCTACTTCATGTTATCTTTCATCTGTGATGTTGTGATTATTCTCCTGCCCACATTAAAGTAGGTGACCAACATCAGATGTCTCTAATAGAGACTATTCTCTCTCTTTGACTCGTAAATTATAGACCCCAAAAAACATCTCTGCACACCAACAACCATGGAATTACAATCAATTGTTATAGTCTTATCTAAATATTAGCAAAAAAATCTTAGGTCATTATTTAAGATTGAAATAAAAGAACCAATGCCACCTAGTGGCTACAAAGATATGAAAGTGTTAAGAACATTGTATCTAATGGATACATAAACTAAAAGGATAAATTGTTAATAAAAAAATCCGAGTTTCTTAAATATAGACCGATGATATAGATTTAAATATTGATATGGCTAGTATCTTAGAAAAGGTTAATGTACATGTCCCTCTTAGTACTGATATTGTATTTTTTTTTTAAATACCTACAAGAAGGTCACTATTGCGACATCTTGGAGTGTCGCTCCCATAGCAACCACGTCGGAGATGATACCTCTTAACGTCGCTCTTCCCACGTTCTAGACGTCTCTCTTGCCACCTTCAAGACGTCGGTCTTGCCACATTCAAGATGTCTCTATTGCCACGTATAAGATGTCTCTCTTGCCACGTTCCCGACGTCTCTCTTCCCACATTCTAGACGTCTCTCTTGCCACCTTCAAGACATTGGTCTTGCCACGTTCAAGACGTCTCTCTTGCCACATTTAATATGTCGTTCTTGCCATGTTCAAGACGTCGGTCTTGCCATGTTCCAGATGTCTCTATTGCCACGTTTCAGATGTCTCTCTTGCCACGTTCAAGACGTCAGTCTTGCCACGTTCAAGACGTCGCAATAACGATGAAATCTATTTCATTGGAAAAGAGACGTCATGTGAAACGACATTTGAGGGGGTCCATTGTTTGTCGTTCTCCCGACAATATAAAGTGGCAATTGCGTCGAATGCGCCGTTAGAATTTGACCCAAATGTACTAGTGAGCAGTCATCTAATCTCAACACACCAATCTACAGTTCTTAGCACCTCACAGGGACGAGCTACCCCCAGTTGGAGCTAATGTTATAACCTAGGTCTACATCCCCTTCTTCTCCTCTTGTTTGACCCTGCCTTCGTCATTTTTTTTCCTTTTTCTGGTTGGTTCAGTATTTTTCCCATTACTAAGTATCTTGGTCCTTAATCGTTTGTGAGTCATTGTGCATATCTGTCTCTATTTCTCAAAGGATAAATATATGTTGGATTGGGTTCAAGTTAATTGTCATCATATTTTCTCATTGATTAAGCTCACCACAGGTCCACCAAGTATTTTTGCATACGCAGGAAACACCCGTGGATAAACGAAGCAACTTATAACGGTCATATTTGGGCCAGGGTTGCCAAAATAAACAGGGGAAAGTTTTAACAGTAGAGATATATCAAGCGAATCAGATCGAGGACTATCATCCATTCGAGGGTGCAGAATCATGCAAAGTTTAACATCAAGAGTCATCAGAACTTCCAAACTGCCAGATTTCCGAAGTGAATATAGACCGTTCATCGGTCACGACACATGGTAGCAGATCATTTACTTCGGGGATTTTTCCTCCAGGAATTTTCCAAGAACAAACATTCAAAACTCCCGAAGAGCCAAAGACCCAAAGTCTCAAAATGAATTAGGACCATACATCAACGGAGACACGTGGAAGCAAATCTTTCACTCCAGGAGTTTTCCTATGGGAGATCTTCACAATTCACATTTCAAACTTTTGAAGCCTAGATATCCGAAGTGAATCTAGACCATTCGTTGGCCACAACTTGTGGCAGCAGATCATTTACTTCGGGGATTTTCCTATGGGCGATTTTTAGGTTTCACGTTTGAAAGTCCCAGAGAACCAAAAACTCGAAGTACTGAAGTAAATCTAGACCATCCATCAGAGGGGAAACGTGGTGACGGATCAGTTACTTCAATGATTCTCCTCCAGGAGGTTCAAAGCACTAACAAACGAAACTCCCAAAGCCCAAAGTGCTGAAGCATGTGGCAAAAACAAGTTGAGACACATGGCACACTCATGAGGTAGGACATGTGGCACTCATTCTTAGTCATCTGGTTGTGACATTCACCTAGTTCCACATGACATGTGTCACCCTTCTCTCCAAGACAGCTCAGCATTCATGACATCATACGACATCAGGTCACCACATCACTTCGGCGATTTTTCTCTAGGAGATCTTCACGCTTCACATTTGAAACTCCCGAAACCCGGACTTCCGAAGTGAATATGGATTGTTCATCCATCATGACATGCGGCGACAGATCATTCACTTCAGAGATTTTCCTCTGGGAGATGTTTCATGTTTCACTTTCAAAACTCCCGAATCCTAAAAGTCCGAAGTAAATCTGGAACATTGATCCCAGATCAACGAGATCCATTGATTCTTGCGGCAGGTAAATATCACCCAGATCTCAGATCATAAGCAGATCGATGACTATTTTTCATTGTGAGGACGCAAACTGCCCAGACGTTAATTTTCTAGAGCGGTCCCACAATTTAAACCATGGTTTGTTGGAAGAGTACATTGCAGCTTTTGGTAAATTGCAGGCCCAAATGCGGTCTGAATCCAAATTGCCCTCAATGACTTCTGTAATCACATGCTTGTTTGACACTATGTCACATCCATGTCACCTCCACTCATCCCACTCATTACTCTCGCTCCTCTCACCTGGTGACTTCTATCCTGATACGTCATATACCCCCGCATCTGCTCATCCCATCTTCCCATTGGATGCCTGCCTCCATGATTTCTTGTTCACGACCAGTCATCATTGTGAAAGTGAGGGGAAGAGTCGAGTACAGTAAACTCATACTGCGCTTATCTTGTGAAATCTCAGACATAGACATAAAGTCAGTATTCGTCACAGATCACAGTCGATTATCTCCAGTATCCTCCAACAGCTCACATACATTCCATCGCTTGACAACAGAGCTCTATTATGTCACTTCAAGGCCCATTTTCATCCATTCAGTTCCTTCAGCATGTATCAGTTCTGTCTTAGAGACAGTAGTAGTTTTATTTTGATTAAGTCCAACATTTTCCTATATTATATGCAACAGTGGTCTTCTGTGTGAGATAAGAACCACACTTGCTGATTGATTTCAGCACCTTAGTACAATTAATAATTTGATTTACAGACAGTTAGCTTAATTTAGGTCTCATTCCCCTAAGGACGAGGAACTCTGCAACTTTTCTTTAAATATTTAGTTTTTGGATATTGTAGAGGTCGGATTTTTTTAGGAAAGAATAGAAATACAACAGACTGGTTGAACTCATTTTATGCATGGATTAAATCTTTCTACCTGGTGAACATATTCTTGATGATGGTGATTTGTTCAACTTCTTATCTCTTTTTATTCTTATCTTGAATATAGTTTTTTATTTGCCCAATGTTCTTTCATTTCCTTTCAGCTATTGTGTGACTTATTCTTACTGATACGCAACCTGTCAAACAACTAATGCTTTAGTGAAAATTTGTCTTTGCAACCTGTGGGAGTTACTGTGTTTTGGTACATGTTTGATGTCTTGAAATATTATTTTGGGTATTGAAATTCTTACAAAAGATTATTCATTGAGTAGTTTGTTATTTCTCTCTATTTTATTTTATTTCACTAGTCTATCTTTAGTGTGCCATTAGCCAAGGAGGGCCCTCATCCATATCATTCTGCCAACCCAACCTTGCCTTTGTCTTGATAGAATAACCCTCTGACCAAAGTTAAAGAAATAATCATTCTAAATTGATAGGTGGCCTAGCTTTTCCCTTTTAGCAGTCAAGTGCAGACCTTAGGCCCAACATGACCTGTGAACGAGGTAGTTATTCAGGAGTTCGCCAAGAAGGAGGCTCTGGTGAAGAAATAGGTCGAAGCATCTCGAGCCAAGCTCAAGGCATTTGAGGTAGATTTACCCAGATCAGAGTGACTTGAGACGAGTCACATGTGAGTGTTGGGGGCCTGTTGGCCCTTGACCAGGTTTTGTGAAAACGCTGGTCACGTTTGACCAATTTTGGGACTTCGACAGGCTGGTCGAAGGTGGAGCACAATTTGAAGCAGAGATCGTAGGATCTTGGCCCCTTTTTAGGGAATTTTTGGTATTAGGGTTTATGTAACGGGTATGGGGATGTCGGCCCATGGGTTTACCCATGTTTAGACCCTTTTTGTAATGTATAAATAGATATCTAGGCGATGTAAGAAACACACGAGATCTAAGCGGTGTTGTGCCAAGTGTGAATAGTTGTGAATGCTTTGTGCATATTGTATGTTGAGACTTGTAGAGCTAAGTGCAAGTAATTTGTAGTGCTTTGTGCACAGACTATGTAATGGCTTGGTGCTTGGATCTAACTCGAGGAAGGAGGATCTGGCGAGGTGCACGCAAATCTCCTATCCTATGTGGAGTAGGATCTTGTGGCTCTATGCATGTAGATGATTGACATAAGACAATAAAGAGAAGAAGAGTTGGTGGATGTAGCCCTAGGCTAGGGGTGAACCACGTATATCCCGTGTTATGGTTTTTTTGTGCAATATGGTTGTTATATTGTTCATGTGATTTATGCTTAGTGCAATAATGTATGTTTAGATGAATGTGGTATGATAGCTTAATGCTTAGCAATGTGAATGAATGTTAGATCTGATATATATCTATATACTAAATGCTTGAATGTGTTAGGTTTCATTGAATACTGTGCTTCTATGTAATTAGGGTTTATTTGCGTTGTGAATAAGGGTTAAATACTAATAAATAACAACTACCAAGTGATCTGTTAGAGTGTTGTAATGATAGATCTGTGTCCCAGCTAGGTTGCATACATTTGAGTCCTGTAACCACCCCTACCTCTACCTCGGTTGAGACTTCATCTGCTTCACAGGTGTTTCCGAAAGGGCCGGTAGCTAGGGTTTTGTTGGTGCATTGTTGAAGCATTGAACCCTGGGTCTGCCCCTGTGCCAACAAATGGTTCTGTTGTCAGGAACATGATCTTCTTGAGGGAATGTCAAGGTGGTTTCCATTGAAGACATAGATTCAGAAGTGGATATAAGAACAAGAAAAGGACTTCACAGAAGCCCAGAACAAGAAACCTAAGCTTAGTACAAAGGATTGGTTGGGAAGGTATATCTTCATCAATATACACAACATTTTCTTTGGAGGAATTCATAAGGAACTATACGAGTGGTTAGCTATATTAGTAGATACCCAGTTTGAGATCCGATATAGACCACTTGTGGTTTGGACATCTGCGTTGATCAAGAAGGTCAAGAGAGTTCATAACGTCGTGTCAAAAGCAGTAGATCATTGGTTTGATAGTACTATTGGAGGGTACATCACCGAGTTTTCCATTGACAGAGTTGAGTCATATAGCCAAGCAGAGAGATATTTCTTTAAGGGACCTAGAGGAAAATTTTTACACTTCTTGAAGTTGAAGATCAAGATGTTGTTGCATGAGAAGAACATCTTGAAAATATAGTAAGTGGTCTGATTGAAAAGATAATGTTCAAGAATTCAGACAGTGATAAAGGTGGGACATACGCGCAGTGGAAGGATCTTCAGAGAGGTCTCTTTGTCAAACTTGTTTGGATAGAGCCATGAACCACCACAAGATGAAGGGTTCTACAGTGGAGAGGAATAAGATTTATTGAATGAGGAACATTCACAGTCCTCTAGGGCAAAGGAAGGGAAGACTGAACAACCTCACCGGGAAGAATCAAAAACTTCAGGAACTGCGCAGACTGTTGAAGTAAGTACTATTGCTCCTCATGTTGTTTTAGCAGCATTAAGAAATCAGAGTAGTCAGAGTCACCAGAGCACTCAGAGAACTGTTACTAGTAGTTCAACACATACTCAGTCAGGAAACCTAGGAATATCTATGGTAGATGAGATGAGGCTATCTACCTTTAGGAGAGATGGATCTGAAGATCCCGATCAACAATGGTTTCTATGCGAAGATGTATGGAGTATTAAACAAATCACTGACGAAACAGTTAAGAGAGCCTAGTTTAGTACCACCTTGAGAGACCGTGCACTGAGCTGGTACATGAAATTTGTCCAAGGAATTGCATAGCCTAAACCACTGAGTTTCATTAAAACTAAGTTGATTGCTGAATTCAAAAAACCCAAGTCAGAGTCACAATGCATTACAAAACTGAAAGAAATAAAGCAGAGAGTGGTTGAATCAGTGTGGTGTTGACGGGTGAAATTGACCGTCCGTCAACTGGAAGAGTGGATCCGGTCCGGGGTTGTCTAAATAAACCAAGCCATTTGGGATAACCCACCCTGACAGGTTTAGCGGCTCCGTTAGCCGATCTAAGTCCTAAGAAAACAAAAGAAAACTACTCTAAATAAACTAATCTAAATAAATAAAACAAACTAATAAGAAAATCTAAAATATATACAATTCACTATCTAAACTATAATAATTCTATGAAATTCAACATTCAACTATCAACTGAATCAAATCTTAATCACAAATGTACAATATTTATAAATTACAGATTTATAAGAAAACCTGCAAAAATCAATTGCAAACTGTCCTAAGACAACAAAACTGTTTTTTGATTTTTATAGTTTTATGAGAAAGAAATAGAATAAAAACTAACTATCTAAACTAAGCAATTAAAACACTAACTCTAACTACAAATCTAAATTATGCATAAATCTGTCTAAACTACTTAAATAACACTAATAAGCTAACCTGTGATAACGCTTTCCAAATTTGTCCTATGTAGAGAATCCAGTTCAGTTGTTCGATGGGAGGAAACCCGCATCAATCCTCTGCAAGCCTCTAGTAAACAGTAAGCAACAATGCTCTTTTGAATATTGATAACAGAACGAACAAGACATAAAACTTACAACAATCTTATAATTTACAAATCATCACATTAGATAAATCTATGTGCAAGGATTTGTACAAAAATGATTCAATTAACGAAGAAGAGAAATTTGTGATTCATTAACTGAAACAAAGTAATTGATGTATTTTTTAATAAGAGAGATCATATATGGATTACACATTAATGAAGTCACATCAACCTGCAATAGATTACGATAGCTAAAGTAGTCTATAATCGACTGCAAAATGATATGAATAAAACTTGAAACAAAAGTTTGATATATTGAAAGCGAAAGCTGTTACAAGACATCAACTTTCATCTCAGTCTGTATTATGAATCCATAGTCTGGTTCTCCCACAGTGAGGATGATGATTATTACAAAAAATAACAAGTATTTAAAGACTTCCACAAAGTAAAACATCCCTGTGGAAATTATCAAAACAGTTTACACAAATCTGGGAAAATATCCCAAGTCTCTATTTTTGACTCAAACTAACAACTTAAAATAAAAACTACATCACACAAATATCTCCTAAACTGCCACAGCATGTCCAAATTTATCATTGCAATTCGTATGTACCTGAAAGAGGACAAAAATAGACAAGATTAGAGGATATTTTATTAATAAAATTGACAAAAATCTAATTTCTAAGACTAGCTACAGAATCTTGCGATTCTGTAGCTAGTCTTAGAAATTAGATTTTTGTCAATTTTATTAATAAAATATCCTCTAATCTTGTCTATTTTTGTCCTCTTTCAGGTACATACGAATTGCAATGATAAATTTGGACATGCTGTAGCTGGTCTAAATTGAACACAGAATCTTAGAAAATACATTCAAACTATTGAAAAATATTTGATTGCTAAAAGCATCATTCAAATCGACACTTGTATGTAAACTAAATCGTATTCAATCAAATGATAACAGAGATGGATTCACTCTGTTTAATTCGTCATCATCAATTCGGGTAAACAGAATCTCTCATATAATTCGACAGTAATGAAATTATTTTCATGAACCAATTGAAATCGACACAAGTAGTTGGTTCAACCACCAACAAAATCATTGTCGAATCCAAACGAAATCAACAGGATCGTTTTTCAAATTGATATGACTGTATTAACATATACAAACGATCATGCTATTTGCAAACCAAATGAAAACTTGTATGTAAATTGAAGCAAATGAAATCATAAATGAATTAATCAGTTGATAACAGGATATGTGGGATTTGTCAAACGCTTGTTGTTGCCAATTGGGAGCAGACAAAATCAACTGACAGTCAACGAAATCATTACTTGAATCAATTCCAAAATGGAATATTAGCCGAGTTTTTCTTTTATACGAATTCAACAGAGACAAGATATGTCGATCCGAGCTTAACAAAATCGTTTTTGAAAATCAAAACCAACAGAGCAGCATCAAATCTATTTTCGATATGAATCAAAATCATACAAAAAATTGTGCTAACTCAAGACACGCAACAATCATATCAAAACAAGAACGAATCGAAACGGTTTGGATTTGACACAATCGTTAAAAATCAACACAGCTCCCGATTATAGCAAGTAGATCTTTTGCATAGGTCAAAGATAATCAAAATCCAAACGAGAATAATGATTCAATGCAGAACAGAGTCGTTTTGATAAATCGAAATCAACAGAGTCATTTTGAGTTTATTAGATTACATCGCATTTATCAAACCAATCCTTAATAATGACGCACAACACATATAAAGAATCATACCAATTTAAGCCCACGAAATCGTTCCAAAATCAAAACATAGTTGTGCTCTTCTTTAGCACAAAAATCTCCTATACAGGTCAGATACAATCAAAATCTTAAATGAAATCAAACCCCATTGATCACATTAATTCAAACCAACAGAATTTTTCTAAACTGAACCACACCAAGTCAAAACCAATATATCGCTTATACTAAACAGGGCACAACAAAATCGCATAACCAAATCATAACCACATTTGATTTTAGCAGAATGAATCTATTGTACGGGATTCATAACATAACTGTTTTTGATAATCAAACTATGAAAGAATCATTTTGAATAATGGACAGAGCTAATCGAAAACCAAAACTCAATTCATTATATTAATCCTAGCAATTCATAAAACGAAATTGATACTCAAATTCATACCCGGATAATCAGAAAACAACTCGGTCATGATAATTTGGAATTGACGAAGGCTGTTGCCGATTCGACATTCCTAAAGACAATCGAACCATTGGTTTTATGTTTCTTGTCATTAGCTTGGAATTTGTCCCTTTCTCTCAACAGTACTGTAACTTGGTTTTCCAATGATTTGATCTTTGATTGCAGTAAGGGGACATCAGTGAAATAATGCTCTATCCACACATTGCATTGGATGCATGACAACTGCTCGGGCTTCGATAACACAGGCGAGGGTTTGTGTAAACCACCAGGGGTTTCATTATGTAGCCTGATTCCTAGGTAGTTAGAATTGTTCTTTAGGCATGGGGGAAAATTGGATACATAGTCATAGGGTTGCTCGGAGCATAGACCATGGGAATAAGGGTACTCTCCAGCCAGGAAGCACTCGATATCGAAGTCTGAGTCCTCGCTCAGAACTATGGGCTTTTGATCGTCATTAGGCTTAGTTTTATTCCGAGAAAGTCTCGATATCAATCGAGCATTATTCTTAACCTTGATGTCGACAATAGGATTACCCTTAACTTTCTTACTCATAGGCTTCTTAACAGCCTCAATCTTGTCTGTTATGATGTCGGGTAGGTCGATATCAGGGCAAGCCGAGGGTTTGGCAGGGGGAAGTAGGGCATGGAAAGGCACGGGTGGCCCGACCATAGTCTCACTGACCACAGACTTGTCGATTTGGACAGACTCTGAATCAACAAAGCCATTTCGGGATAGAAAAGCTAGCCAATTATCGCCATGAAGGTTTAAATGGTGGACGATGATGAGTCTAATCAAACCATGGTGAAACAAGTTGCTGTCAGCTTTCTCGCGTTTAAACCTCTTGGCCATTTTGTAAAGACTACGCAAGAAGTAAAATGGCATGTTCAAAGGATAGCCCATGAAATTCATCAACAACGAGGTGATAAAGAAAAACCAATCCATACCGATCTTCACAGGTCATGAACTGTTTAACCATTATCAAAAGATCGTGCCACCTGGGTTTAAGGGTGGAAATAGGCATACCTTTGTCACAGGATGTAACCTTTCGTGATACGAATAGTAAAGGCCACGACGCTTCATCAACTTTGGAGTTTTTAAACCATCGTTGGCCCGTGGCTACTAACCCTGTAGTCGAGCTTATAAATTCTTCACTGAGTTCAAGCTGTATGTCACCTACTTTATCCCTACACCCATCAAAGGTAAGGGCGAATTGTTGTGCCACAAAAAGATTGAAACCCTCGAACCTCTATATAAACACCAACCAACCATTGTTCTCTAAATCCTTATGGGCGTTATCAAAGAGTAACAAAGCTTGACTACCATTCGGCTCAATATGGACCACCGGTGCCATTGAGAGGAGCACGCCGTGAGTAGGGTGCAGGGGTAGGGTTTGAACATAGTAATCGCAGGGGTAGAATGCGCACAGGCTTACCCGAAAACACTAGGAGTGACCCAGGATAGGGGGAAACATTTATGACAGAACGTGCGAAGGTGGTGGAGCTATTACGGCCCATGCAGAACAGTGATTACCCGCAGTACAACGGTGCTTTTAGCTATGCATATCACAATACATATGTGTTAAAAACTATGCCATTTCAATCAACCAATGGATATATGGTAAGTAGACCAAACGTTTGCTCGAGCCAAAGTTTTAATTTCAAAACCAAAGTAATAAATCGAAATCATATCATGGGTTTGACCATATGAACTATGTGTTGTATAAAATGATTTATACCAAGGATTTTACCACAACACAAATGTGTTTTTATGAAGTCAATGTACCAAGTGAGATCGATCAAGAGCATATAAATCCAAATCACCAATGCATCACAAACTCGATCAAAAGAATATCACCACAGTCTTGTAAACGAAGTCTCATTAACAAATAAAAATGCCAAAAGAATAATGATCTTGGAATCTTGTCAATTGTGTAACGATAAATAAATTGGAAAACATGATGAGCATATAAACAAGAGCAATCATAACAATCTAATGACATTTTTAATATGACTTCGAAAACCAGCATTTTCACGCTTGCAGTCATGAAAACGAGAACCAAGGTAAGTGTGCAAACGCATATAAAACGATAGTGTCGTTTTATTGGAAAGATTGCGACGAAATCAAAGTTTGCAAAACACTGGTGTAGGCAGCTTATAAGTCCAGTATAAAAATGCGAATTGGCTGCCAACAATGGCGACACACTGGTAGAAGTAGTTATCTCTACCAAAAGAACAAATTCAGATTAGGATAATGAGAAAAATTCTAACTCAAAAATAACAACCAGAAAATCGTGTAAACATCATCGTTAACCAAATATTCCAGCAGTGTTTAAAGGATGAAAACTGATAACAGTATTAAGACGAGCGAGTCACGATATTAAAGATAAAATCTCCAATACTGTTGACAGAGCCACTGCTACCAGCAGGCGTCCATAGCCTCGACAGGGTTGCCATTTAACCCACTCTGATATCTGTATCCTGCCAAGAAGTTCTAGATCAGAATAAAGGACAAATTGAGGTCACGAGGTTTCATATTTGCAAATTTTCATATACCCGACATTGCTTCGCTGCCAGCAGGCCTGTTCAGTACCCCGATGAAGTTGTCTTGGCGTCATGCATGCATTTACCCGCTGCCAGCAGACCTGTTCAGCATCCCGGCGGGTTTACAAGCACTTCCCACAACTCTTTTGTTGATTTATTTTATTTTTTTAAAGATATATAGTTGAGCGGGGTGACGCTGAAAATTATGATTTTTAACATATTTTTTTACAGACCTCATCAGAATTTTTTAGAACTGTCCTTTATTAAGATCCAGAGATGTTTCATTTACAGAAGCAACTTCCTAAGGCAGGGAGACATCTTCTGAGTCATTCCCTTAAGGAATAGGGACAGCGTAAAAAGATAATAGATGATCATGACAGGCTTTACTCAGAGATTGAAATCAATTAACTTCTTTCAAACAACAACTTTTTTCCAACACAGATGTAAATTTCAGAAATATACAATTGATGTCTATACAATTTTTAGTAGTCATTTCAGTGAAGGAATTTTCTGTTTTCTCTTGTCCGAATAGTTCAGCATTCAGGTATGTGTATTTCCAAAAGCACAAACTGATTAGCGCAAAGGAGAAATCAAAACCAGAATAGCAAAAGAAAAGCAAACAAAAACAAAATATGTACATAATATACAAAGAGTTGTCATTAGGCAGAATACCTTTTCAGGGCTTGGCCATTCACCGAATAGGTGTCGGGCTGCCCCTCTAGATTCTGTAATCGGAAAGTGTTGGGACCCAACTTCTCAGCAATTAAAAATGGTCCAAGCCATAAGTTTTGAAATTTTGTGTGCTCTCCCTTTCCCTCATGCGGTTTGTCCCATTTCAAGATGAGGTCACCTACTTCGAAATTCCTATCAGAAGCAGAGTTAGAATCTAACCAGCTTTTAACCAATAGTTCATGCTGATCTAACTTACGTTTAGCTTGGGCTCTTACCTCTTCTAGCTTCATCAAAGTGTTAATTCGGTTTTCCAAAGGGGGACAATCTTCTTCTTGAATTTTCTGTGATAACTGTAGTGAAGGAAGAAGAATGTGTGGTGGTAGAATTGCTTCTCTGCCATAAACGAGAAAAAAGGGGGAGTTACCTATAGCAACTTTCGGTGTTACCCTATCAGCCCACAACGCATTTAACAGTGCATTGTGCCAGTTTTTGTGATTTTCAGCCACCATTCTCCTGATGATTTTAATCAAATTCTTATTTGTTGACTCTGCCAATCCGTTGCCCTGGGGGTAATAGCTAGCAGAATACTTCAATTTAATTCCTTTTTCCAAAGAAAATTCACTCATCTCAAGAGACAAGAGACTAAAAATAAGAAGCGTTGTCGAATACTAGACAATCAAGAATACCAAAACGAGTAATAATATTTGAATTTACAAAGGTAATTACCTGACTGGTATTGACAGTTCTTAACGCGGTAGCTTCAGACCATCGGGTAAAGTAATCTGTGGCTGTTATGATAAACTTATGTTGTTGTGAGGATGGGGGGTTGATTGGACCTATGATATGAAGGCCCCACTGCTAAAAAGGAGAATCTACTGAAACGGGCTACAAAGGAAAGGTTGGTTTCTATAGCCACCCTGATGCTTTTTGGCAAATGGTACATTTTGGACACAAGGCGTGCGCATCTCTAAAAAGTGTGGGCTAGTAGTAACCATCTCTCAAAACCTTATGGGCAGTGGTGTCGCCACCAAAATGACCACCAGCTTCTCCTGCATGCAACTCTAGCAAGACTTTTTCTGCTTCGTCTTTCTCAAGACAACGCATCAGTACACCATCAAAATTTTGACGAAACAGGATACAATTAACCAAATGAAAGGAGGCAGACTTTAATCTTAACGCTCTTCTTTTAGTGGGATCCAGGTGACGGGGGGCTAACCCATGTTCAAGACAAAATTTTATATCGTCATACCATGTACTGACAAAGTTTTGTCTGCAACAGATTGCATTTTGATCGTGCTATCGTAGGTTTGATGTATCACTTTCTTCTTACCGTCCTGCTGCTGAATCAACAACTAAATTGCATAACCCTTTGCCTCTCACTATCTGTGCTGGGGTAATTTCTATATCATACTCCTGCAAGGAGGTGACCCAGTTAGCCCTCTTTTCTCCTAGTTCTTTCTGCACTAACAGATTCCTGGCGGCTGGGTACGGGACAATGATCTTCGTCCTGGATTTCAAAAGATAGGACCGGAAGTGCTTGACTGCTTTGAAAATAGCGTAGGCTTGATGATCTACCACTGGGTAATTAAGTTCAATGCCTTTGAAAGAATAACTCATAAAGGAAATGGGTACTTCATTGTTCTCGATGTTCTTTTGAGTTAGGACTGCGACATAGGAACGATCAGAAGCAAAGGTGTAGAGTGTAAAGTCTTGAGAAAAGTCGAGGGTCATGAGAGAAGGAGAGTCTATTATGGCCTTCTTTATTGCGTTAAAAGATTTGATTTTCTAGGGGTCCCCAATGATATTGGGTGTCTTTCTTAATTAAATTCTGTAAAGGCCTGACCATTTCGGAGAAACTGGGGACGAATATCCTCACGAAGTTAATCTGGCCTAAGAAAGACTGCATAGATTTTTTGGATGTAGGAGGGGGAAGTTTCGCAATGACTTGAGTCATTTCGAGGTCGATAATCATTCCTTCGCTCGACACAATAAATCCCAAGAGTTTATCCTGTTCTACTGCAAAAATGGATTTTTTAGGATTCAAGGAAATGTCGTATTTACGACATCGCTGTAGAACAGCTCGTAAGTGAGATTGATGATCGGTTTTGTTTCTAGAAAATACAGTAACATCATCTAAGTAAACTACGATGGACTGATTGATTAGGCCTCGGAAAGCAATGTCCATTGCTCTCTGGAAAGTGGCACCAGCATTAATCAATCCAAAGGGCATTTTTCTATAAGCGTAGGTGTCCCATGGAGTGCGGAAGGTAGTTTTAAGTTGGTCTGGAGGAGACATGAGGACTTGGTTGTACCCTGAGAAACCATCCAATAAGGATAACCTCTCGGAATCATATACTTGTTGAATGATCTGTTCCATGGGTAGGATAGGATAGTTGTCTTTATCAGACACTCTGTTAAGGTTTCGGAAGTCGACACATACTCGGATTTCCCAACTTTTCTTCTGAACAGGGACAAGGTTAGAAACCCATTGAGTGTGCCTAAATGAGAAAATTATCTTAGCATTTAGGAGCTTATTCAATTCTTTTTTAACGGTCGGTTCGAGCTTAGGGTGCATTTTTCTCAATTTTTGTTGAAAGGGTAAGGTTTGGGGTTTCATAGAAATGACATGTTGTATGATGTTAGGGTCAAAATTTTTAAGGTCATCATACATCCATGCAAAGACATCTTTAAATTATTTGAACAATTTAATAAATGCAGCTTTTTCTTGTTGAGAACACCCCAGCCCTAGATTAATGCACTGTGGATTGTCATTAGTTCCTAAGTTTACTTTTTCATATGATAACGCGGAACTATTGGTTTTACAGTTGACCGACTTTTTAAATTTATCTTGAAGATCGTAAAATTTCTCTAATCTAACTACAGACTTAGGGATTGAATTTACCATGTCTGATGACGATTCAGGAGTTCTGGGATCTGGTATTACCATGAAATTGCGCAAATTGTCGTCATGAGTGCATTCGTCTATCACCGCGCCTTGAAAGGTTTCTTCCATGTGCATGAAGCTAATGATCTGTTGATCATCATTGAAGACTCTCCAGTTCGTGATGTTTTTGGGAACGGACGACCTGAACAACAGTTCGATGGAGAATGCATCCAAGGATAAGCCTTCTGCGGGAAAGAGTTTATAAGCCACGTTAGCTAATAGATTAGCTTAGACATTATTCAATCTAGGAATAGAATTTATATTGAAAGCAGAAAATTTATTCATTAAATTCCATACCTCGGCTTGGTAGCTTTTAAGATGTGGAGAGAGACAATGGATAGAATCTCTTACCTGTCTTACCATGATTTCAGAGTCACCAAAGATGGTCAAGTTTTGAATGTTCATATCTAAAGCTTTTCTGAGACCTTGCAGTAAAGCCTCATATTCTGCAGTGTTATAAGTACATTCAAACTCAAGCCTACATGCAATCAATGTTTTGTTACCTGCTGAATCGATGATAACGTAGCCTGCACCAGCTCCTTCTTTGGACTTTGACCCGTCAAAATAAAGAGACCAAATTTGACTTTTATCGGGTGCATGAGACCGTTGTGTAGAAGCTGCTGGCTGCACATATGCCACAATCTCGGACTGTTGTTCTGGGTTGGTGACAGCTGAAGCCTCGGCCATGAAATTGCCAAAAAAGGTATCCATCCCTTGTACTTCAGGTGAATCAGCAGAAGGTGTAAATGGTTCGTTGGGATTGTTCAAATCCGTGACCGTGAACTTGAGGTAGCATTCACGATTTACCTTGATCTTGTTAGGCGTGTCGTTTTCTGGAAGCCATAGGTGAGACCAATCTGTCGTGAAATAGCCGTGTAGCTGCTTTGACCAGTCCCTGCTTAAAAACAGACCATACACTTCTGGAATATCCACAACAATAATATCAATAACTTGATGAACCTTGGGGTTAGACGATAATCTTATCAGCACATTTCTTAATTCGCCTATGACTTTAACATTGGTTCGATCAAGCTGTATGATTTTTAAAGTGGATGGTTCAACTTCAGCATTAATCTTTTGACACATAGACCATGGCATCACGTTGGATGATGCCCTTGAGTCTACCATACAATTGTGCACATTTTTATTAAATATTTTGAAAGTTAACAAAAACGGAGGTACATTTTTGTGAGTACTAAGAGTGGTAGCTTGTGGCTTTTTACTTGCAGTTTCTAAAGCTACTTTATCTACATTATTTACATTATTTACAGGAAGGCTTCCTTTGTCTTGAGGATCAGAATTGTTCTTTGTGGAAGTCTTATGAGGAACTTTGTTCTGCACAACCTTGCTACTACTGGAATTACCATTTTTGCCATTGTCTGAGATATTCTGCAACATTTTTTGTAGCAGAAATGGAAATTTCAATAACTCATAAACAAAAATGTTAGCCCTTAACTTTTTAAGATCTTCAACTAAATCATAATCTAAGTTGGGGTTTACATGACTCTGTTTAGTCTCAGCTAGTTTAGGTTGCTTTGAAGGTAAATTCGTAGTATTTTCGGCAAAAGGTTTGTTTGTTGTCTTACTCCTAGTATTATAGGGATGGACTGTCTCGAAGTTAGCTTGAAAGATGTTATCCGAGAAGTGTCCAAAAATGTTTGGAGAAGAATCTTCTTCTTGAACTGTCTCTTGTTCAACTACCTCCTCAGGAATCTCAGGAGGCATCAATTTATCCTGGGCTTCTAGAATTGTTTGAAGAGCGTATTGCAGACTTTCTAGATTAAGACTCTCGGTGGTTGGATTAGGTCGGTTGGTGGGAAAAGGTTTCTTGAACAGGGGTTTGTAAGGCCCTTTGCTCGAGGAAGCTTCTTTAGTCGTATTTTTTTAATCTATAACTTGATTCGATAGTTTTTGAATGACTTTAGTTAAATTTTCTAAATCAGAGATTTTAGGTTGTGTTTTACTTTGAGTAGGTCTAGGGAGGATTTCAATCTTCTTTTTGGAAGAAGAACTAGTTTCTGTTTCATTGCTAGTAGAGTCTTTTAGACTAAGTATGTCTTTTTCAATCTGGCTGGCCTCCTCGAAGGCTTCTAACAACGTGGCTTTCTTGGATCGTTTAACCCAAATAGCTATACTTTGATGCAAGGCTTTAGTATAGTATGCTATTATAAGGTTCTCGGTAGGCATGGAATCCACAATGATTCAGTTTTTAAGTGTTAAGAATCTTTGATTGAAGTCTTTAACTTTCTCTTTAGGGTTCATTCTTAAGTTAGAAAGATCCATGACTAGGACTTCCGGAGGCTTACCGTCTCCAAACTTTTCCAAAAAGCATGACTCGAACTTTTCCCAGGACACGATGGTATGGGGTTGTTGGGCAAAGTACCATGTAGAGGCATTGCCCTCGAAAGTATAGGGGAACAACCTAAAAACTACGTCTTCATGCTCGACATTATGGAGTCTTATGGCTAACATAAACTTTTTAATGTGATCTTCAACGATCTGTTTTGAGTCAGGGTCAAACTTGGGAAGCCACTTCTTCAGATGTTTGGGTAAGGGATGCTGTGCTCCAGGTACAGCTATTGCATCCTGGTCAAGCCAAGGTCTAGCAGGGTTGTTCTGGTTGGCCATTGGTGTAGTCGGTGTGGAAGGCTGAGAAGGGGAATTGCCTTCATCAGAAGAATCTCCTCCAGAAGAGGAAGGAGATGATGGAGGTGGTGAGGGAGGTATTCCAGACCCCCTTGCAACAGGAGTGAGGATTGGATTTGTAGGGTTCAAAGTGAGGTTAGTGCCTTCGAGTTGTTCTCTGATATCAGAGAAATCTAAAGGTTGGTCCAAAGGTTGATTTGGTTGCCTCAAACAGGCTAAGGCACATGCTTACCCGCCTTCAAAAAGAGTTTGGTAGGCTTAACCATTGCTTAACTTAGTTGGTTAACCGCATAGCAAATGTACAGTCTTATATTCACTAAATACATTAGCGAACCCACTAACTGTCGATAGACAGTAGCATCCACTACCTCTTCAAAAGTAGCATCCTCTTTCCTCCAGTTTTCTGGAAGAGGAGTATCCATGGGTTTGCATCCCTCCATGTGAAACTTACCCAATATCTCTCTTGTATACTTTCCTTGAGGCACAAAAAGTTCACCATCTCGCTGCCATATTTCCAATCCAAGGAAATAATGAAGAAGGCCTAAATCCTTCATCTCAAACTCCTTTGCAAGGTCCTCCTTGCATGAGTGTATCAACTGCTCATCACCAGTAAGTATTAAATCATCAACATAAAGCACAATGATTAAAATCTTACCCTCCACCACAATTTGGTATAGGTTTGCATCTGCTTCACTTTTGGTGAAGCCCAATCTGGTGAAATAGCTATCTATCCGAGTGTACCAAGCACAGGGTGCTTGCTTCAGCCCATACAGTGCTCTCTTGAGTTTGCACACATGCGACTCTCTGTCAAAGGTCTCAAAGCCTTTTGGCTGCTCAATGTACACTTCTTCCTCAATTATCCCATTGAGGAACACAGTTTTAACATCCATCTGATGAATGTGCCAGCCCATCTACGTTGAGAATGCAAGGATGGATCTTATGGAAGAGTACCTTGCGACAGGTGCAAAGGTCTCACCATAATCTATCCCCTCGATCTGTGAGAAGCCCCGGGCCACAAACCTGGCCTTGTATTTCTCCACACTTCCATCAATAGCTTGCTTTACCTTTTATATCCATCTTGAACCTACCACTGATTTATCAATAGGTCTTGGGACAATTTCCCATACACTGTTTTTGACAATGGAGTCATACTCCTCTACCATAGCATCAACCCAAGTGGGGTCCTGCACTGCTTCCTGAAAGGAAGATGGTTTAGTCACAATACATTTGCTCATGAGAGTCATGTATCTAGCAAATCGATCAGGAGACTGTCTCTGTCTTCATTATGAAATAGAGGCTCCTATATTCTGTGCAGCATCTAGTCTCAATCTATCAGCTTTCATGGTGTGCTTTCTGCCATTTCTGATGGATGGCTCTGCTTGAGTGATTTCCTCCACTCCATGAACCTCCTCATGTGGCTGATCCACATCTTGAGACTCATCTTTGGGAACCAATAGTTCCTCTTCTGCATGCAAGTCTAGCTCCCTCTCAAGCGACAATCGCATGGCTTTCCCCTCATTGAATTTTATATTCTGTCGCATAACAGTCATATTACTATTCGTCAAATACACACGATAATTATGGGGTGTTTCAGTGTACCCCACAAATATCCCAACTTCAACAGTGGGTTCCAGCTTCTTCTTGGCATCTTTGGTCACATGCACATAAACAGATGAACCAAAAATTTTAACATGAGAAACATCAGGTTTCTTACTAGTAAAAGCTTCTTCAGGTGTACTCATGCCAAGTACTCTATGAGGACAACGGTTCTGCACATAAACCATAGTATTTCATGCTTCTGCCCACAAATGCAATGGTAGGCCTTGATCATGCAACATCGCTCATGCTGCACCCACGATCGTTCTGTTCTTTCTCTCCGCGACCCCATTTTGCAGTGGTTTATGAGGCACTATGAGTTCTCTTCGAATTCCTTCTCTGCTGCAGAAGTATTTGAATTCATTAGAGATGTATTCTCCACCATTATCGCTCCTTAGAGCCTTCACTTGCTTCCCTGACTCTTTCTCCACCAATGCTTTAAAATCACAGAACTTTGAGAATGTTTGATCCTTCTTCTGCATGAATAATATCCAACATTTACAAGAAAATTCATCAACAAAAATAACATAATACCTATGTTTTGTTGTTGAAGAAACTGAGAATGGTCCACACACATCTGTGTGCACTTTCTCCAATATCACCGAAGCATGGTTCTCCTTTTCATGAAAGATGGAATTTACATACTTCCCCAAGGTACACCCCTTGCACTGATCTAATTGAGCAAGTGTTCCCATTGGAAGTCCGGTAGATATTTGTTGCATAATCTTCAAGGCTCCATGATGAAGATGGCCTAATCTCCTATGCCATAATTTGCCCTCATCCCGGCTAACCACTGTTTCTGTCTTGCCTATCATGACACCGCAGACATCTACGTGCAACATGTAGATATTCTTAACTCGAATCCCTATCTTCTTGACTTGACCTATTTCTTTATGTCGCAGGTAGGCTATACCACTTCTAAAAACAACATCATAGCCTCTGTCCTCCAACATTGTGACTGAGACCAAGTTTTTCTTCAGACCTGGAACATGCATAACATTTTTCAATTGAAATGGTTTACCTGACTCCCTCTGAAAGGTAATGGTACCAGTACTAGTCGCACTGTATCATCCATCGTCGCCCA
The DNA here is from genome assembly GCA_032191745.1 of Picea mariana. Lineage (NCBI taxonomy): Eukaryota > Viridiplantae > Streptophyta > Pinopsida > Pinales > Pinaceae > Picea > Picea mariana. Next base: position 287,505 of record JASDQU010100195.1, on the reverse strand, counting down.
TATCTATATGCACTCTGAGATCTTTCTCCTCCAAGTTAATGAAAGACTCTCTATCTCCCGTCATGTGGAAGGAAGCGCCACTATCCAAATACCACACTAATCCCAATGCACTTGATTCCATGCATGTGATCAAAGCGAAGTCAAGCTCAAATTGTGAGACAAGAGCCTCACCAGTTGCAACTCCAGTAACTGTCTTGTTCTTCTTCTTCTACGGACAGTTAGTAGCGAGATGCCCACGTTCGTGACAGTGAAAACACTTCACTTTGGAAAAATCTAGCTTCTTGACTTTAGACTCAGAATTTGATTGGGATTTATTCCCTTTCCCTTTCCTTGCCTTGGCCGTCAAAGCACAATCCTCTTCATCATCACGCTTTGATGAAGATCCATCTCTGGTGTTCCGCCTAAACTCCTCTTGCACTAGATCTAACCACAGTCATTCCCAATCCGAAAATTTTTCCCTTCCATTTACAGAGTCTTGATAACTGTACCAACTCTTGGGAATCCCTAGGAGTGCCAATCTCACCAAATCATCAGTAGCGACTGTTATTCCCACACTTCCAAGCTCATCCCGACATTGGACAAACTTTGTGAGATATTTTGGAATGGTGTCGCCTTTCTCCATCTTAATCTTCCTGAGTTTATCTTTGAGCGCCAATTTCCTATGGTCGCTACTGTTTTGGAACATATCTGTCAAAACCTTCCACATTGCATATGGCGTGGTTTTCCCATGGAGACTTGAGACAATGTGGTCTCGTACTCCCTCCAACATAATCCTCCTCGCCTTTGCTACTTTATTTTTCCATGCATCAAGATTTGCAGTGTCTGTCGCATTTGGCTTAGGAAAATCTGTGTCAATGTAACCCTTCAAGCCATTGTCTTCGAGCACTGCCTCCATCCTGTCCTTCCAAGCAATGTAGTTAGAGCTGCCCTCGAGTGCATACTCCAACTTCAAGCCATTGGAAGACATTTTGATCTTGAATCAAGTGTTGCACCAAGAAAATATTGCAAATCTGAATGTTATCCAACCCAAAACTCAACCCCTTCACTTTCCTCTTGCCCTAGAAGGTTCACACAACACCAGAGAGCAACCTGAGGGAAGTTCGCACCCTGCTTGTGTATAGCCTGCGAACTTGCCTGTCAAGTTCGCACCCTACTCCACTGTAGCCTGTGAGAATGTCCTGTGAAGTTCACACCCTGCTCCACTGTAGCCTGCGAGAATGCCCTGTGAAGTTCGCACCCTGCTCCACTGTAGCCTGCAAGAATGCCCTGTGAAGTTTGCACCCTGCTCCACTGTAGCCTGCGAGAATGCCAATGAAGTTTGCATCCTGCTTCACTATTAGGGTGAGGGAAGTTCGCACCCTACTAGTGTATTTTCCTGCGAGAATGCTAATGAAGTTTGCACCTTGCCTTTGTCTAGGGTGCGAGAATTTATGTTCTTGAGAACACTGGAAGAGTTCACACCCGGCTAGAGGCAGGACCTGCGAAAATGAAATTATGTTCACACCTCACTTCCGTAGCTCCGTGTCCTCCATGGCTCTGATACCATGTAGAAATTTCGATACAAATTAATGTATTCCTGCGATTCTCCTGATCTAACAATTTTCTCCACTTGTTAAATACGAAATCGCTTCTACTATTATTATTGCGGAAGCAATTAAACCACGATCACAACCACAATGCACAAAGTGAAATATCAATAACACACAACACAAAAGTTTTACTGGGAAAGAGTAAAGCTAAAAACCCCAACTATCCTATATTATGTATATCATGAATCGTGAAACAATCTCATACAAAACTCTAATCCAAGAGCTCTCAATACAATACAATCATCTCACACTGTCATACACAAATTAGCAAATACATGCGCCAATTCCTGTGTCCAGATAGCCTGCCTCCTCTGCACAAACTCTGCAATCCGAATTCTCACAATGAATCAAATGAATACAATTGCCTCATTTGCACATGCTCATAAGCATATTCACTGCATGTGTGAACAAATCACAACTAATAGCCAAATTGTCCCTTTCACCTGTTATCTCAACTGGATCTCCATTGGAACTGACATGCATGTAGTTAACCATGGCGAATCTTCAGTTGCATGTGAGTTCACTGATTAACTGAACTCTCACTAGTGCATGTTTATTTACAACTAGTACAACTGATATTAACTCACTTAACTACACTTATAATTCTGTTACAATTCCAAATCACTCAGTTATGAATGAGATAATAGATTAATATTTATTGTCTAATTTAATTAAGCGAAAAGTAAATTAGACACATGTTTCTTGTTGACTTTTCAACATAGGGGTTTCTGATTTCTCCTCCACAGGATTTTCAATGCTTTTTCCTTTCTTCTTATGCATAGGGGTTTCTGGTAAAGACTATTCTTTGAAATCCTCCTTAGGAATTGATGACCTTGTGAAAGGTCTTTTACCCTTGATTTCGACTGTTGGGGGAGAGAAGGGAAAGAGAAGCTTATTCCCTCTCTTAGATGTCAAATTGGTAGAAGAATGCACTTCTTCTAACCCTGGTGGAGGTGGTGGTGAGAAATATCTGTGTGGAGAAGGACAAACTTCCTCCTCAGCTTCCATGACTTGCTTGTTGATCTCTGAAACTTGAATAGGGGTTATGTCCTTTCTCTTCCTGTTGATCCCTGTTTTAGTACTGGTGGGTGATGAAGGACCTTCAATCTGTGAATGGGGAGTAGATGTTGGGTCCATCTTGAAGTGAGAAGTAACCACAAAATGCTCCCATGAAATCTCTTTCTTTCCCAACTCCTTAGAGACTAGCATCCTGATCAGTCCAGACTAGAAAAGGCTAGAATCCACATCCTTAGATTTGGCTTGGACCCTGTCTGACATTTTACCTATGCTTATCAATAGGTAATCAGGAATATTCATCTCAACCTTACAAGTAAATGTAGCAACAACCTTATGTGGTAATGGTACAAGGTGTTAAATCTCCCTTCACATGTAAAATATCTCTGTATGATTTTCAAAATTCTGTCAAACTGTTCAATCAATTGATTCCTTGGCATACTCTTAGACAACTCATTGGCTCGATATTCAATCTTGAAGAGATATTTAACAAAGTTTGAACTCAAAACCATGGCCTTGAACCACTTTTCACCTGAAATGGGAATCCCTGTTGCAGTTGAGATGGATGCTTTAGTTACCTCAAATTCCAAATCCCCAACTCTGGTTTTCTTGCCATCAAAATTTAAAGCAAACTCTCTTTCTACCTCTGGATGGCCTCTCTACATGTTCTGGTAGAAAGAGAGGCATCCTTCTCTTTGAAATATCTCCCTCGCCATGGGCTCTATTTCAAGAAGGTGCATGTCCACAGGTTATGTCCTGACTATCTTTCCACCTTTGTGTGCTTTCTTCGATTGAGGGGTTTCCATGGCTCAGAATGAGGGTTCTTGAAAGGCTTAAGGGATGGTACTGACCAGGAAGACTTACAATTAGGCTTCAAATATACAATGTTGACCCTTTGCAACTGAGTAAATCACTTGACTTCGAGATGAAGGGAGGCAGGGGAAGCAACGATAGGTTAAGAAATGCCTCTGGGTAGCACAATGCATACGCAAAGGATAGACTAGTCAAGATATTGCAACTTCAATGGCTAAAGAAGGCAACAGTAATCAGACTCAGATACGGGCCATGAGGTTTACAAGTTTGAAAAGAGAGGAGATAAGGGTATCATGCAAGGATGGATCCTTTACCACTATGCAAACTTAGCAAACCAAAACCCGAGCACAAACTCCCTATGAAAATTAATATGCAGAGGAGGCAACCAAGGATACCTATAGAGTAGACACCTGTTGAGATCTTCAACGCAATATTAGGATGAAATTTGAGAGAACTTCGGCCCTGGAATCTTTCTCAGCATCAAAATTGGTTGACATGCGGTCACCTGATCAGAACTTGCAAAGTTGCACAGCGCATCACTGTCAAGCCTTTCAAAATTATAAAACGTTACCAAGGATCATAAATGCAAGACTTTGAAATCATCTTTAACCGACTTTTGGCACTGAAAACAATGGATATGGTATCAGTCGTGGCAATCATGACTTGGGGTGGCGATGTGATAAACGTGATAGGTGCTACGGAACTGCTTGATGAGTAGGCAGTGCTTCCAATTCAAAAATATGATTAGATAGGTAAGCGAGGACGATGAGGTATGCTTGTGAGGTCATGAGTGAGGAGATAGGTGTGTCACATTAGCTTGATCATGGGAGGTATCAACCTAGGGACAAAACATGAAAGGGACCAAAACTAATAAACCATGAGCTAAAAGGGTTCAAGGATCAAAAATCAAATTGAGGATCAAAACACGAGCTATGACTCAGAATTTTAGACATCCAAGGGGTTCTAACAAACATAACTTTAAAGGGATGAAATTTAAAAAAAAAATTAAAATCTAAGGCTTTAAAAATGATAAAAACAAACTAAAAGACCCAAGGTAATTTAGTGTGATAACAATGTCATATCTGATGGTGTGTCCTACTTAACTCGCTTTATCACACAAAGTCTTGGTTGTGCTTCGGGTGAGACCTTCTTCCCTTGTGGAAGGTTGAATATGTCAGTGCAACTAGACTACAATGGTACCTTTGTTGGTAACCTCCGAGAACCCCAGTCTCTAATTTTGCACCAACAAGTCTTGGATCAACAGTTGTCTCCTGGAGATGACACAAACAATTAGTTCAAGGAGATTCCACAACAAAGGAAGAATATGTGGCAGTTGCATAAGCAACTAAGGAGATTGCATGGCTCAGGAAAATACTTGAATATTTGTAGGAGAAACAAGTGAATTCTACTCCTCTTCTAATTGATAATACTTCTGCAATCAAGTCGTCCAAGAATCCTAGATTCCATGATTTAACTAAGAGCATCAACAGAAAGAATCATTTGATTTGATATCATGTATAGGACAAGACTATTCACTTGAGATACTGTTCCACAAATGAGAAAATTGTGGACATCTTCACCAAAGCACTTTGAAGATGAAAATTTGAAAAGTTCAGAATGATGCTGGGACTCACAAACACCCCTTTGGATTAAGGGAGAAATTATGGATATGTTATCCTTGTGATTCAGTTAGTTATGTAAATATCATTGTAAATATCACCTAGGAGAAATATAAAGAGTCATAGAAGATAGGAAGAGTCGCCCTAGAAGGGGAAGACCCTAGAAGGGGAAGACAATCTCTAATCTAATATCTCTACCCCTAAAGAAAAATGATCCCAGTCTCTCAATATTTGCTCTTTTGAATATTTCTAATTCTATGATGAAGCCAAAAGAATTAAGGAAATTGATCTAAAACATGACATAGATGACTCCTCTTTGACTGAAGAAGAGGAGGATGAGGATGGGAATGATTATTATTAATCCTTTACTCAATTCTTCGAAGTATATATTACTTATCATCATGTGCTTTCTTTTTATGTAGGAAATTATTACAACCTCCTTTGGAAATATGGTTTCTGGAAAAAAAATATAAGCATTAATGTTCATAACCTTTAACAGAATTTTTTTCACATCAATATCTAATTTTTTTACAATATTTCTATAAATTAATAGAATTACACTTAAAGAAAGAGCTTTCTTTGTATATTGTTATTCTAAAATAATAGATATTTTCTCATTGGCTCCACATTGACCTACAAGTCATGAATATCCTCAATAAAAAATGTAGGTCCACATTCTAAGTCTACATGTTATGTCCTAACAAATAGGCACACCCACTCTAGCTCATGGAGAGGATGGCATTTTTTGGAGGCACTCAACCCTAACTTTTACCATATGAAAAAATCAAATTTGGAGTATTTTTGCACAATATAAACTTTTGAGTGCCAAATTAAAAATATAGAATTGTATTAAGGTTGATAATTACTAAACAAACACTCTCCAAGTTGAATACTTCAATTTGGCCTTG
>JASDQU010100195.1:262839-274523 GCA_032191745.1 Picea mariana | reverse complement strand
TCCAATGGTCATTTTTTATCCTTTGAAAAATGGAGTAATGCATAATGTTACGAGGAAAATCTCTCTATGGCTAGGGTGAACCACAACAGACGGAAATGACTGCAGAAATCAACTCTATCCCAACAACATGCTATATAAACCAATGTGCAAGCAAGATAAGAAAGAGGTCTACCTCGTCCAGATGTTCGATGATGTCCACCATTGAGCACTTTGACCCAAAGCTATATGCCTGCAACAAGTTCTCAACAAACAAGAAAAATCAAACATATGGTGGAAATATAAAAGGTAGCACATTAGATAGCATAATCCATTAATATTCAAAACAAACATGCCCGTGGATAATAACTCATATATTTGCAAGATATCAATTGGAAAGAAAAGGAGTATTTCTATTAATAAATGATCAACAGAAGTGAAAATATTACAGACTTCCATGTTGGCACGGTTCGAAACTGAGAAACCGAGTTCCTTCCAGTTGGCCCCCCACCACTTCAATCCTCCATCGAAGGCAAGCTCATAGATGGGAGACAATGAGGTTCTCCATCAATAASGGAAGAGCTTGGGGGATGAACACTGTGTTCAAACTTAAAGGACAAAGCGATGCAGACTCAATATGAAGTAATAATTTCTCTAGAGTAACTTTGCTCTCAAAGTTGAATTCTCTCTCCTTTTCCATAGCTCAGAATTGACTTCTTTATAGCCTTCAAAATAAAACTGAAGGGCCGAGTTGGAATGTTTCTAGTATATGGAAGGCCAAGGATAAGAGATCTCATGTCGTGACATGGAAACCCGACATTTAATTTTGATTTTCTCGCAAAAATCTCGATGTACACGGGCTGTAGTAAGAGGGTACAAGATGCGTACAAGTGGAAAAACTTTATATTTTTGTCTCTAGACTTTAGTAACAGGGAAGACAACTCTGCATAGGGAAATGGAATAAGGCCCTCTCTGCAAGGTTGCATAGGGTGAGGCAAATCTTTCTCTAACACATAATTGAGGAACAAATCCCGATGGAGGAGTACCATGCAGAGACTCTTTGTCCTCCTTCCACTGCTCTGAATCAGAGACCGAGCTCCAATTTCCATCTCTCACCAAAACACCTGGACCTCATTTTCGATATGCGTCGGGACATGCAGGAGCAGCTCCACATGCACACTTTGCTCAGTAGCCGCCTCGACCTACTATTTGACACTCTCTCAGTATCGCTAGGCCAAGGAAGGTGCCCGACCTATGCCCAACCGTTTGTCTTTGCTCCCACCGACAACACTCGTGGAGAAAAAGGATTCACGGGTTCTTCCACTGATTAATCTCGCTATATCTTTTTTGTTTTATGCACTGTAATTGTCAAAATCACTATAGGAATTTTAATTTCTATGTTCGAGGATCTCTCAGATTGTTCAAACCTAAACACTCTTAGTTGTCTATTCTGGTTTCCATTTGTTTGGCTAAACAAGTGGAAGTTTTTTGCACTTGTCCAGACATCAAATCATGCAACCACCTGTTCCGGTTTCCATTTGTTTGGGAGAACATGTGGTTGGTCTTTAGACATTGTCCTTTTATGTATTGTTGTGATAACATAATGAGGTAATAAAATTTTTTTATTTACAAAAAAAAATACAATAAGAATATATAATAAATATACTATACCATGTATCCGATATTCAAAATATAATATACTATATATACCGCTTATTCAATATTTAAATTAAATATAAATACGTGAAAGTTGAGCATTCATAAATTATATATATATATATATATATATATATATATATGGTGAAGCGAGACACTAAATTGGTGTATGAGACCCCTTTGATTGTGGGATAAGGGACTCTCTTCGCGCAACGATTTAACTGTTAAATTATACAGAGATATACATACTCTACTCCTCTCTAAATTAGAACCTATGACCTCTAAAAAGGAAATACATATTCTTAACCATTTAGACTCTCTCTCTATATATTAAGAATATATCTATATTATATTTAAAAGTAATTTATAAACATTTTTTCATTATGAATATTTTATTTCAACATGGTTAATTATAGTTTCACCTTCACTATTTAGAATGTAAAAAATATAGTTTTATTTTTTTTAATTTCAAACAATGTCAACTCAACCATGAGAAATGATATCATTCTCTAAAATATAATTGGTTGTTTTAAAGTTGATTTTCATAGTGCATTTTTTGGTTTTGAAACTCATTTTTAACCTTAAAATTTCTTTAGTGTCTCCTCCAGGTTTCCTTCTAACATATATAATTTTACATTGGCATACATTTCGTTAAAGATGAACATAAGTGGTGAAAATAAGTATGTAGGCATTTTGGTACATATCATGCAAGGTACATATGTGAATATTGTGTAATTATTTATTAGTCCAAATTTCATACTTGGGGTGTACTTAGTTTGGTATTGTAGTGCATTTTTTACTAACTATGAAAATTGACAAATAGTATTAATTGTGAGTTTGGTAGACTTGGATTTCACTGTAGAATATTTATTTTGGACAACTAAATATGAGATGTTGTAAAAAATGTTGGTGCTCTAGTTTTAATGTTTTTGTTTCCATTTTCCCTTAACTATAGATCATGGTATGCATTTCATTGAGGAACTCAACTTGGATTTTTACCCTGAGAAAAAATGCAAACTCAAAGTTTTTTTTGCACAACACAACCTAAAGTTTTTTGTGTCAAATTAAAAATATGGAATTGTAATGAGGTTTATAGTTACTAACCACACATTCTCCAAGTTGAATCATTCAATTTAGCCTTGTAATGAAGCTTGGGCATGTATTTCAGTGAAATTAGTTAAAATCACCTTGCTTCACTCAAATGCATGCTTTATATTCATTTCTTGGCTGATATACATGATTCAAATTGGAGAGTGTGTGTTTTGTCATTACCCACCTCTCTAGATTTCATATTTTCAATTTTATCCTTAAACGCTTCTTCTTCATATTTTCTTCAACATACATAATTTTGCATGGACATGCATTTTGTCAAAGTTGTATAAAAGAAGGAAAATTAGGCAAGTAGGTGGTTTGATAAACCTGATGCATAGGTACAAAGGCTCATTATTGTGTAATTATATCTCAGTCCAACTTTCATACTTTGGTTGTATTTAGTTTGACCCGAAAGTGCATTTTTGTTTTGACTGTGAAAATTGACAAAGAGTATCGATTACTATTTTGGTAGACTTGGATTTCACCGTGGAAGACTTATTTTAGACAATTGAATATGCTAGATTATAGAAAATTTTGTGAGCTCCAGGTTGAGATATTTTTTTCCCATTTACCATTAACTACGGGTCTTAGAGTGCATTTCATTGAGGCACTCAACCTTTATTTTTACCCTAAGGAAAAAAGGTAAATTTGGAGTTTCTTACAAAACATAAATTTTTGTATGTCAAATTAAAAATATGGAATTGTAGTAAGGTTTTTGTAATGTACCCAACCACTCCTACACATTGTTGGGATGGTGGGGTATTTCTTAATTTTAATCCATCTAATTTATATTCGTTCCCTAATACCAACTTTTCACATCCTTGATTGCTAACCAAAAATAAAGAAAGTAATTCTTCTATTCTTTACCAGAATACGTGGAATGCACATCACACCATGATGTTTTTAAAGGTCTTGGGTACTATTACCTCATGGGGAGGCACCTTATGATTATAGCATGCAATGATAGATTCAAAAACAAAATGCAAATAAATTACACCCTAGAAAAAACCCATGTAACATAATTTGTCAAAGCTACGATATTTACATAGATTCAACAAAACGAGACAAAATGAGCAATTAAAAATCATGTTGAAGACTATATTTTTAAAGTGATCTAAAAGAAAAAATTATTTCATATTATAAAAGTACCTCTGACACTTTATAAAATTATATTATGAAAAGGATCTTCGCATAAAATCTCAATACACATGAAAGGGCATACTAAAGAAAAGCATCGAGGTAACATCATACATGAGGTATAAAGGGGTCATCTCCTGTTATTATTAATTGCATTCTAATGTGCCACTTGATTAAAAGGCAAACATCAATGATCATATTATTAATGTGCAACTTGATTAAAAGACAAACATCATATTATAAATGAAGCCACCCTTTTACTTAAGTCCATAGTGGATAATGATGTCGTCAAATATGTGATTGGTGATTGGCTTGAGTATGTATGAAGTGAGTCCTCACACAAAGTTCATATGACACAATGAAGTGGAAAGCCGTCGAAAACATGAAAGGGGGTGGATTATAAAGAATCGTGGGTTTCAAGTGAGCACTAAGCCAGTCCCCTTTTCTAAAGAAGCCGCCACCAATTAAGTGAACCGTGGGCTATCCAACCAAGCAAGTCGTAAACATTAAAATTAAATCTGATTGGTCATGAAAAGTTGACGTTTGCGCATCTAGCAAAGGAAATTCTGTCGAAATTAATTATTAAAGGGGGCCCCACTCACAATCCAATCGTTGCACAAATCTCATCATAATTGCTAGTCGTTGGGGCATTTTTCAAAGGATAAGAAATGACCATTGGGAAAAGTGTGGAACGCGGGCTTCATCCAATCAATTCCTAAAATTAATTCAGTCCTCACTGGCCACCTATAAAAGTAGATGATGGTCAAGCAAGATTGAACGTTGAGGTCAAAAGAGAACAAATCAACTGGAAAAAGTGTGGAACGTGGGCTTCATCCAATCAATTCCTACATTTTTCAAAGAACGTGGGCTTCATCCAATCAATTCCTACATTTTTCAAAGAATGTGGGCTTCATCCAATCAATTCCTATTCTTTGAAATCCTATTTTAAGGTAGGCTTCATCCAATCAATTGAAATGTAGGAATTCAATTCAATCAATTCAATTGAAAATAGGAATGTGGGCTTCATTCAATCAATTCCTATTTTCCAATCTTATTCTTTGAAACATGTAGGAATTGTTGGATGAAGCCCACGTTCCACACTTTTTCCACTTGATTTGTCCTCTTTTGTCCTCTTTTTTCCAATTGATTTGTCCTCTTTTTTCAGTCTTGGATTGAATTGAATTTGGGCTTCATCCAATCAATTCCTATTTTCCAATCTTATTCTTTGAAAAATGTATTCTTATTTTCCAATCTTATTCTTTGAAAAATGTAGGAATTAATTGGATGAAGCCCACGTTCCACACTTTTTCCAATTGATTTGTCTTCTTTTGTCTTACATTTTCCAAACCAAAGAATAAACCAAAGAATAAGATTGGAAAATAGAAATTAATTGGATGAAGCCCACGTTCCACACTTTTTCCAGTTGATTTGTCCTTTTTTGTTCTACATTTTCCAAACCAAAGAATAAGATTGGAAATTAGGAATTGATTGGAAAAAGAGGACAAGTCATAATGAAAAAATGTTTATAAATTACTTTTAAATACAATATAGATATATTCTTAATATAGAGAGAGTCTAAATGGTTAAGAATATGTATTTCTTTTTTAGAGATCATAGTTTCTAATTTAGAGAGGAGTAGAGTATGTATATCTCTGTAGAATTTAACAGTTAAATCGTTGCACAAAGAGAATCCCTTATCCCACAATCAAAGGGGTCTCATACACCAATTTAGTGTCTCGCTTCACCATAACCTTATATATATATAATTTATGAATGATCAACTTTCACGTATTTATATTTAATTTAAATATTGAATAAGCGGTATATATAGTATATTATATTTTGAATATGGAATACATGGTATAGTATATTTATTATATATTCTTATTGTATTTTTTTTTTGGTAAATAAAAAGATTTTATTACCTCATTATGCTATCACAACAATACATAACAGGACAATGTCTAAAGACCAACCACCTGTTCTCCCAAACAAATGGAAATCGGAACAGGTGGTTGCATGATTTGATGTCTGGACAAGTGCAAAAAACTTCCACTTGTTCGGCCAAACAAATGGAAACCAGAATAGACAGCTGAGAGTGTTTAGGTTTGAACAATCTGAGAGATCCTCGAACATAGAAATTAAAATTCCTATAGTGATTTTGACAATTACAGTGCATAAAACAAAAAAGATATAGCGAGATTAATCAGTGGAAGAACTCGTGAATCCTTTTTCGCCACGAGTGTTGCCGGTGGGAGCAAAGACAAACGGTTGGGCATAGGTCGGGCACCTTCCTTGGCCTAGCGATACTGAGAGAGCATCAAACAGTAGGTCGAGGCGGCTGCTGAGCAAAGTGTGCATGTGGAGCTGCTCCTGCATGTCCCGACGCATATCGAAAATGAGGTCCAGGTGTTTTGGTGAGAGATGGAAATTGGAGCTCGGTCTTTGATCCAGAGCAGTGGAAGGAGGAGGGAGTCTCTGCATGGTGCTCCTCCATCGGGATTTCTTCCTCAATTATGTGTTAGAGAAAGATTTGCCTCACCCTATGCAATCTTGCAGAGAGGGCCTTATTCCATTTCCCTATGCAGACTTGTCTTCCCTGTTACTAAAGTCTAGAGACAAAAATATAAAGTTTTTCCACTTGTACGCATCTTGCACCCTCTTACTACAGCTTGCGTACATCGGGATTTGTGCAAGAAAATCAAAATTAAATGTCGGGTTTCCATGTCACTACAGGAGATCTCTTATACTTAGCCTTCCATATACTGGAAACGTTCCAACTCGTCCCTTCAGTTGCATTTTGAAGGCTATAAAGAAGCCAATTCCGAGCTATGGAAAAGGAGAGAGAATTCAACTTTGAGAGCAAAGTTACTCTGGAGAAATTATTACTTCATATTGAGTCTGCATCCCTTTGTCCTTTAAGTTTGAACATAGTGTTCATCCCCCAAGCTCTTCCCTTATTGATGGAGAACCTCATTGTCTCCCATCTATGAGCTTGCCTTCGGTGGAGGATTGAAGTGGTGGGGGCCCAGCTGGAAGGAACTTGGTTTCTCAGTTTCGAACTGTGCCGACACAGAAGTCTGTAATATTTTCACTTCTGTTGATAATTTATTAATAGAAATACTTCTTTCCTATCCAATTGATATCTTGCAAATATATGAGTTATTATCCATGGGCGTGTTTGTTTTGTATATTAATGGATTATGCTATCTAATGTGCTAACCTTTTATATTTCCACCATATGTTTGTTTTTGCTTGTTTGTTGAGAACTTGTTGCAGGCATATAGCTTTGGGTCAAAGTGCTCAATAGTGGACATCATCGAACATCTGGACGAGGTAGACCTCTTTCTTATCTTGCTTGCACATTGGTTTATATAGCATGTTGTTGGGATAGAGTTGATTTCTGCAGTCATTTCCGTCTGTTGTGGTTCACCCTAGCCATAGAGAGATTTTCCTTGTAACATTATGCAAGTGGCCCATTCCAAGGCAACGACAACACCATGGGTGGAGAAACCAGTGAGGGGCATCGAGTCTTGGGGGTCAGGAACCATGTATAGGAGGGAAGCTGGTGGAATTTGAACCGACACTACTGATATTTATTCTTCAACAAAAGCCATGGGAGGTTCTTCTACCACCCTATATGGGGTCGAGGAGGGGGGCGATATCACCAAGGAATTATCAAGGCAGAAAGAGAAGTCGAGGGAAACTAGGAAAAGAGGCGTTGCCTTCTTTTCCTGGAAACAAAACTGTAATAAGAAGGCCCTCTCTTAGGCTTGTTTCATTCCCATGGTATGATTGAGCATGCAATCAAGACACCTAACAGACACAGAGCTTCCGAGAGAGGGAGGAGAATGGCTGGAGAAGCACAAATTGTGCCAAAACTTGAGAGCTTACCCAAATGCAAATGACAAGAGCCATTGCTTACTCGTTGTAAATGGTGAGCTACCAGAAAATATAAAGAGACCTGGCTCGTACGTCTCGTACCCATCCCAATCGGCCAACTCTATTGCACGAAGGGAGCCATTAAACGAGATCCAAAATGTCGCCGCACTTGCACGTATGAATCTTGAATGCCACTCATCCTACAAGATATGGATGGGAGAGTGGTGGCATGTGCATTTAAAGTCTTAATACACATGTTGTCCACTTAGCACCCCATCTGAGGCATATTCTTATTATATTATATTCAAAATTATTTTATATATAAGTGTATTATTATATTAAAAAGTATTTTCATTTCTAGTAATGTTGATAGGGTGTCTTTATTAATTTTATTTTTAAATAATATTTTACTTTAACTTAACTAAAGTTTCATAAATTGTATTGTAAAAAGTTAATTGTTAAATATATATTCTCTAAAGAATTAGAAAATAATTAATTCATAATTTTTATTATATTTTTAGGAAGTTTTTAAGATCTCAATTTTTTTTTAATGAATTTTTAAAGTGTAAATTGGAGATATGAAAATGCAGAAAGTTGGATAATAAAAAATATACTTTTCAATTTGAATCGCTCAAATTGTTTAAGAAATTAATTTTAGGTGTGTATTTTAGTGAAGTAAGACAATCTTGGATAGCTTTATTGAAATGCATGTCCAATTTTCATGACGAAACCAAATTGAATGATTCAATTTGGAGAATATGTGTTTGGTAATTACAAACCTTATAGAATTCAATTTTTTTAATTTAACATATAAAACTTTATGCTGTGAAAAAATTCCAAATTTGTCTTTTTTTTCACAAAGAAGAAATCGGTGTTGAGTGCTTCAATGAAATGCACACTAGACCCTATAGTTAATGGTAAATGGAAAAACATTCCAACATAGAGCTATCAACATTTTTTTATAATACCTATTGCCTAATTTTCTAAACAAATCTTTTAAAGTGGAATCCAAATTTACTATAATAATTGATATTATTTGCCAATTTTCATAATCAATACAAAAATGCATTCCAAAACCAACTTTTTTTTCCAGAAGAAAATTAGCTCAATTATATTAATGAAAATATAATTTGTTTACATCGTCTTGACCCCACAGATACAGAGGAGTACAAGTCCACAGACCATGATCATAAGCAAAATCACATAACCCCTAGAAAGTCAAACAAAACTAGCACACAGGCTGTAAAAGAGAAACAGAGTAGGGATAAAAACCCCAAACAAAACCTCGGAGCCAACTCCACCGCAGATCTTCGACTTTAAACACCAAAGTGCACCCGGAAACAAGCCCTCAAAAACATGAAGACAACTTTGGCAAGAAAAAAAACAGAGCCACACCAGTACAAGAAAACACAGGCGAGCGAGCCCGAAACTCGACCACCTATCGCGGCCTCGACCCCTAGTCGTCGCCATAGAGTGGTCGTTGCCAATCGCAACAGGTTACCCGACCACTGTGTACAAGACCACCGCTGACGTCGCCGACCTCTAGCCCTCAAACCTTGCCCGTTCGCACTAGAAGGGTCTGCCTCGACCCCTTTGACGCCGCCACAGAATGGTCGCAACCAACCGCCTGAGCTCATAACCTCCACCACCACCGTCGTCCTCAAGCCCTCGAATGCCCTAGCCCGCAAGCTTTGGAAGGGACAAAAGCCCTCGCTTCTCCATGGCGGCCAGGATTACGACTATTGAAACCTAGCCACAAAGCCCGTAGAGAAACCCTAACTCAATTCTCAAAATCACAAAGTCGCAGCAAATGTGGATTCCTAATCATCTTGATAGTGTCTGTGAGTTAATATCTATGTTAAACCTTCAAGAAAATAACTACTTGTCATAACATTTTTTCATAATTTCCATCAAATATATTCCAAAACCAACTTAAATACACAACTTAGACTAAAATATAATTACAAAATAGTTAACCTATATACCTTTTCATTAGATTTACTAAAATTCCTTCATACCTATTTGTTTCACTTGCACATATGTTTAACCACAAATGAGCACGCAAATGGAAAATTAATGCATTCTAAAAGAAATTTGAAAGGGAACTTTTAAACTCAAATTGGAATTAAGGAAATTATTATTTGAATATATATAGCGATGAGCTATTTGTTAATATACTATCCATAGTTATTAACAATAATAAATAGATAATCCCTAACCATAAGTATGAACCCATATCCTTAATTAATATCAAATATATCAACATACCCATATCCTTAATTAATATCAAATATATAAACTATGTTGATATGTCATATCTAGTTGGTTATACGATATTAATTAGATATATCTTATCTTTCATTTTATATCTTATAATAAAGGTGATAAAGATTATTTATGATTTTATTATTAATTCTTTCCCACATAATGTTTATGGGATTGAAATGTATAATCTTTCTTTTCAACACTCTAATATTTGAATGTAAATTAATATTTTTAAAAATGGGTAGTATTAATAAGTTATAGATATGTGAATTTTATATCCATGATTTATGTGAATATGGAGATAAGAACATAATGTTGGTGTTGTTTAATTGTTTTATAAAATTGTTTTTTTCGTTGGAATTCAGTGACATAAATATGTATAAAATCACTATTTTTTGTTATTTAAAATCTATTTCTAAATGCAGAAATGGATTCAACATGTTGAAAAACCCCTGAGACACTCGGATTATACAAAAATAATTACTCAAATTTGCGGATCTAACAATTTATCGCCGGATTTCGGGCAAAAGTCCCAAGAAAATATCACCATAAAAAAGTCATTTCGTAGAATGTTTAGACAACGACGATAATATTTATTAGAAAAAGTGAACTGATAACAAAGACTATTTTGTTGGGAATCTATTATATTCTTTGCATGATCAACCCCATGTGTTGTGTTGTGCCAAGGGGGTCACCATGGGAGGAGACTAAGCTCTCCCTGCCTCAAAGTTCCCCCAGAAAAAAAATAGTCCATTTTTGGTTCGTTTTTAGCCTATTTTTGGTGTTTTTCAACCAATAGCATTTCGACCCATTGTAATTTAATTCTAGTTAAGGAATCTAATCTACATAAATGGATTATGGTTTTGGATGCCATGAGACCCTATATATTGTATTGTAAATGGTGAAGTTAATACAATGCCAATTACAAGTGCGACTTTAAAAATTTGTTGGTTTTCTCGATTAAGAGTTTCCAGGGTAAAATATCTAAGTATTATATGTGAATGACATTGTTTACTTTATATATATATATATATATATATATATATAAAGAATATGTGTGTGCATTGATTGACTATAAAGGCTTAAAATTTACACATTCACCAAACGCTATGTGTTTATTTATGCATTCTTGTTAAGAACAAAAAATGTGAGCACCATTAGTTTTTATATGATTCTTTCTCATATACAAGAAGTAAACAATATTGCTCAGACTTCATTTGTTGTCCAAAAAAAATATTTACAATGAAGTTCAAGTCTACCAAAATAACAATTGATACTATTTGTCAATTTCCGTAATCAGTATAAAAATGCACTCTAGGGCCAAACAAAGTATGCTCCAACTATGAAATTTGGATTGATACATAATTAAACAATACTCAACCTATGACATCACGCATTAGGCCTAGATAAATGCTTACTTATGTTTTCCCTCCAATTTTACACAATTTTCACAAAATGCATTTCAAAGAAAAAATACACATGCTAAAAGAAATCTTGAGTAGAAATTTTTATGGCTTAAATTGAAAATATGAAAATATATAAATGTAGAGAATTAGTAATTTAGTAAATTTTATTTTTGCATGAGATCGACAAATGGTTTGAGCTACAGAACCTATAAAATGAAAGTTTGAATGAGAGGAAAGAGACTTTTTGCATCCTAATGCTAGATGGTTTTC
>JASDQU010100195.1:208694-219957 GCA_032191745.1 Picea mariana | reverse complement strand
CTTTTCTTTTAAGCAACTTTTTATTCAAAAATATTGGCATTCAAGTATTGAAAGAGAACAAATACGGAATTTGCATTGTTCATGGTTGTTTGATATTACATTTCAGAGAAGATCATACATCGTAGTTCACATTGTTCCAGAAAACTCCTCTTTCCCTCCTGTAAATAGGATTCATCGAACAAAAATTTGTATCATTCATTCCTATTTATGCATTGTTGGGTCAGAGTCTCACGCAACATTGGTTTCATTTCCATCTCCTTTTGAGTAACAACAACCTTTAATAATATTGCGCAATTTTAAAATTCAACTAGTAACTTTTTCTAGGGCTCTTTTACACCAACATTAGCTAGGCTAAAGCTTTGGAATAGGAAGTGAGACACACTCTCCAAAGCAAGAAACAGACAATAATATCTTGTGATAAGGAGTGTCAAATTCCATTTGCAGCATTTGTCCTAGGAAGCCCTTCTCACACAAGGGTCAAACCTGATGTCGCATTGATATTGACAGAGTTACTCACCTTGCTTTGTTGATATCGGTGTAGAGATTGTACGTATTACGGGGGTCACTTGAAGGTATACCCACAATGATGAGTGGAAGCATCTCAAGCTGATTTCGGGCTAGATACCCTGCCCTTATGTGTGGATCGGATTGTCGAATGTTCCCCCAGGCATTATTGTTGTTGGTGGTAACCTTAGTAGCCTATATTCTTAGGGTCTTACACAAGGTGACTATGAAGGGGTAAGTCTTCACAGTACCTGGAATCGACATTGGCCAGACTCACTTAGGCTCCTTGGAGGGTATACCCATGATTGTGTGTGGGAGATTGCACCAGGGTGTAAGTTCGTTAAGCAGGTCATCAATGTAACCTTTCCACCCTATCCCAGCCCCTTCTTGTCTCATCGTCGCGATGTTGGATTTCATCACCAACTAGTGAATTTAGAATTATAAGGTCTTGCTTGCTTGGTTTTGCTTCCTAGATTTTATTAGCGCATGCTATTTGTTTACCCAAGTTAGCCATAGAATTACTTTCGTAAAATTCTAACTCAATCACAATTGACCCTCCACGTCGTTCACGTAGAATGCAAGGCCTACCCCTAGAAGATCTGGAAGGTTCTCAACCCTTGCCTACTAACTCACTGAAGGGCTCTCCTCAATAGAGTGAAGTCCAAGACATTTCCACTCCACTAGTGGAAAGAACTAACTCTTTAGAATGATTCCGAATTACCAATTCTTGAGAGGACTTTTGACTTCCTCCTGACTCCGGGAGACATATTGTGCGAGTGAATTCTTCAGAAGATATAGTTGTTTAGTCTTCTGGATCACTAAACGGACCTTTCATAGGACCTGAGGGTCAAGATCCTTTTTGGACTACTGGCATTTTTAGACGGGATCTCTTTGTCTCAAGAGCAGGCACAGATATCACTGTTGCACCCGAGCTGCCCGAAACATCTGATCCAGACGCAGTACCTTATACTACTGCCTATTATTTTCTTGGTAAAGACGCTTCGCCAGCTGACCACATCTTGACTATCCCTCTACAAAAAGTCCATTACACAATGGTCCCGGATACTATGAGTCCTCACACCGGGATTAAAATGACTAGCCAAGCCCCCATTGGCACACTGCTTTCGCCCAGATTCACCCCAACCCTTCCACTTGGATATCATGCGTTGAATGCTTCTATTCCTGCTCCTACACAAATATCATCTGGGACTCCTGGCGTTTCCACTTCTTCTGGGCACCTTCTCATTCTCGATTTTATTCTGACACTTCCTCGACCCCCTTACAGAGGACCTCTTCCATCCTCTATCAGAGGCACTGACCCTAGTGGCACCATCCCGTCTTTCACACCTAATTACTAGATTCCTGTTGGTGGACAATTTCACCAAGGAGGCCAAACCCAATCCCCTTTTGCAGGACAAATCCAAACCAGGATGCAACCCCCACTGACCCCACCCTATAAAAAAAACATACCTCCATCCTTGGCCCAGTATTGGAATTATCTTATACAACATAATCCTCACTCGACTGGGGACAACAGCCTCAAGCTAGCTCTGTCATACCCCCTAGTACATGCCAACCATATCCAGGCAGGTCTAATCCTATTTGGGACTTGAACACTCAACCCCATGCCCCTGTTCAAGGGTAAAACCCTATGAATTACTTGCCTCCACACCAACCACCGAATCTGTCCAGATCTTCTCATTATATGAAAACTGCTTATGGTTCCACTGGTCTATCGATGAGACTCCCTCCCCAAAGTCACCAGTACCCACATGTGATTAGACAGTTACCCTTCTTAGCCACCATGGACCTCCCTGATCTATCGAGGATTTTAAATGATTCGATCCGTCACTCTCCTCAATGGCCTGCCATACTGACCAAACTGCCATCTGACATCCCTAAATTCTATGGTAAACCGGAAGAGGACCCGAACAATCATGTAATGAATTTTCACCTTTGGTGCTCATCCAACTCCTTGATGGATGACTCTATTCATTTACGCCTTTTTCAGTGAACCCTCACAGGTTTCTCCATGAAGTGGTATATAGAATTACCACGAGGTTTCTTCACTGACTTCAACACCCTCGCTATGGCTTTCCTCACCCACTACCAGTTACCGATCCACTACAAAATGAGAACTGAGATTTTGAGTTCTTTCAAACAAACCAAAGCCACTCATATCTTTGATCACTTTCATGAGTGGCGACAGAGATGACATCTCATCAAACTCAAGCTTCCCGATCAGTTGCTAGCAGAGTGGTTCACGAAATCATTCATGAATGACATCGCTCGTGACATCACCATGGGTGGAGTTGTCACAGAAGAACAGGAAATCAGTCATGCTCAATACCTCGACCTCGTTTATTCACAAATGGGTACTCTTTACGACTTACTCCCTGACGCACCTCGTCCTTCTACTTCCTCTACTGCAACTACTCCTACTGCTTCTCATGCAGCTGACGGTGTGATTGGCACTTTCCATGCCGAACCTCATTCCATCCAAACCTCTAGCAACAACCCCAAACCCATTTCTTCTAATGTTCAAAATGATACATCTCCTACCCCTCCCACCAGCAAGACTTTTGAGGTAAACTCTGTTCAATCTACCCCCGCCGGCAAAAATAAATCCAAAAAGGGAAAGGGTAAGAACAAGGAAGATAAAAATAATCCACAATCTGAGAAAACCAAAACACCACCTGTTGATGATAGGGATAAGTGAAAACCCTGATACCCTTGTCTTATCTGTGGTGATGATCACTACACTAAGGATTGTCCATGACGAGCCAAGGTTACTAAGTTCCTTCAAGGGACCCCGAAACCCCCCACTCCGGTCGTCTTGTCACAACACTTCCCTTCTCAAAAACAGGCCCAATTGGTCATTCATGACCAACCTTCCCCCTCCAATACATCCTATGTCTTAATGTGTACAGGTGATTCAAGGAAGAATGAAATCACACTTACCACTCGAGCCAAAGATTATCCTTCCTCCAAAGAGAAGGTTGATGCAATACCTCCTTCGTTGGTCCAACCATCACCCACAACTCCACCTACCAACGGTCCTCTTCATCTCAAACGAACGAGCCTAGATACATGTTGGTCACTGTAATTGCTTAATTAATTTTTAAACAACCAAGTGAAACATAAATTATCAACCCAGGGAAGTCTTTTGTTTCAAAGATAGCCACGCACTATATATGCTCAATTCCAAAATCACTTAGTGTTGTAGTAAAGAAATTTATACTATCTATACTTGTTGGAATGAAATGAAGCTCTGAATTAAATCACAGGAAAGCAATCCCCCTATTGCAATTATTTAAAGTTTAATCTAAGAATCCTGGATTACATTAAAATAACATCGCAATGGGAAAGAACAACTATCTTGCAATCAGAGAACAGGACCCTTACTCTCAAACAGAGACTCAGTACTAACACTCTTTCATGAAAACAATAATGCAGAAAATGATTAACTCTATCTAACAGAAAACAAAGCACTTAGTTCCTTTCTATCTAAGAAGGAGCCTTGAGCCTTACTTCTGTTGTAGCACACTTGTGAGGGTTGAGGTCTACAGAGATCAGGGCAGTCTGATTCCTTTCTTTCTGAACAGGGATCTCTAACCCAGTTTCTGGCTAACACCAAGGAAAGTCTACAGTGAACAGGATGTTTTGGTTCTTTCCTTTCTGAGTAGGAACCCTTAATCCAATCCCTGGCTAACACTCTTGCAGAGATAAATGAAACCTACAGAAGACAAGGTGTTGTAGTCCCTTTCTGTCTAAGCAGGAACACTTTAACCAAATCTCTGGCTAGCACACTTGCAGGGGTAAATGAAATCTACAGAAGACAAGGTGTTGTAGTCCCTTTCTGTCTGAGCAGGAACACTTTAACCAAATCTCTGGCTAGCACACTTGCGGGGGTAAAGGAAACCTACGGAAGACAAGGTGTTGTAGTCCCTTTCTGTCTGAGCAGGGACACTTTAACCAAATCTCTGCTAGCACACTTGCAGCATTAAACGAATTCTACAGAGGGTATGATGTCCTGATCCCTTTCTGTCTGAGCAGGGACCTTTAACCAATTCTCCGCTAGTCTCACAAAATCATCACACAAGATTGCTGATAAAAAGAATTACAAATTCCATTCAATAACTAAGACAGAGTCAGTAGTGTTTCAGCAAAGCGAAATCCATTAAAATAGTGTTTCAACAAACGACAGTTAAACAAAATATGAACAGAAATTAAACAAACACACTTCTAACTAATGGGTGAATCTTGTGAAGAAGGTGGGCCCTCCCTTCTCACAAGATTCCCCTGAACGAGAAGCTAAAGGAAGATACTTAAAGCAGTCTTATATTCATCTGTTTAAATATCCCATTACAAATTGGAAGTGCAGAACACATCCCGCTTCTCTGGAGTTGCTTCAATACATCAAAACTTGGATTCCTCGAATGGTGATTTCCCATGAATTTAAAGAGGAAATCCCTTCGATACAATCATTACAAAGCATATCTGAATCCTATACTAAATCGGATATTCTTTCTAAATCATCATAGGATGTCCTATTCTCACGCAACTGAATGCTAATACAGGAGCTGGACAAGGTATTGTTGTTACGGCTGGTGTAACAGCTTCTTCTCATCGCTGCTGATGTTGTTTCAGCATCGCAATTCATGGCTGTTTCAGCCACGTGAATTGCGCTCTTGACCGTGTCAGCCTTGACTGCTAACTATAACGGCTCGTGTTTCAACATCGTGGCGGTCTCCTCTATGTTTCAGCATCTGCACTTTTGAACTGAGTGACAGCTCCGTGTTTCAGCATCTGCATCCTCGAACTATGTAGCAGCTCCGTGTTTCAGCATATGCGACCTCAGACTGTGTAGCAGCTCCGTGTTTCAACATCAGTTCAATAACGACTTTGGAAAGTTCTGTGTTTCAGCACGAGCCTCAAAATGCTAATCTGCAGTTATGGACACTTATGCACTTCTAATCAATAGTTAAGTACGAGAGTGATGTAAAATATCATGCAAAACAGATTAAACGTGTAGTAATGAGAAAGGACATTGTATACCTTGGACTGATCAGATGAAGTGATAATATGAGGCTAAATACAGGTGATCAAGGGTATAATAATGGCAAAAAGAATGGGCAAATAGGGTACATTGTGTGGTCCTAACATCCCCCCCAGCTCAAGGTGTTGCATGTCCTCAGGCAACTCACTCTGAATCCGAGTCTGGATACCTACTCTGATCATGTAAGCTACTCAAGCTGTAACTCTGAGAGGTACTGTCTGTCAGCGTTCTAAACCCTTGCACTTCCTGTAATCTTTGCCATGCTGTTGTTTCTACCTTTTTATGCAGCTTGTAACTAATTTGATATTTGTCTATTGGCAACCAGAGAATGGGAAAATAGAACCGATACCCAATCCAATTTTTAGCACACTGTCTCATACACTGGATATAACTGGGTACCCTAGAAATTGTTGCTTCTAAGTTGGCAGGACCAAAAGGATTATATTGTTGCCTTTTTTCTGTGGATTGCTGCCGGAACAGGTTGTTGGCCTGTAGGGCAGGAATCTCTATGGCACTAATGATGCGTTCACAATCCTGAATCACTTCTAATTGCAACTACTGAACATGTTCAGTCATCCCTGTTTTCTTTAAGAATGCATAATGCTGTGAGATGAATGTAGCTGCCCTTTGGGGTTCTGGTCTAATCCAGAGGCTGCGATTATCTTCATTGTTCTTGGCAGCTGAAAAGTCACCTTGCCAAAGGATTTGATTGAGGAGAAAGGAAGTAAATGCTCGAAGTTGAACATCCCCAACAAGAGGATTTATGTTCAGTGACATGTTTTCTGGAATAGCCTCATTATGGAAATATGCCTCACAGATGAGGTGTTGATCTCTGGTGGAGGCAGCTACAAAAGTTTTAATAAAATCTATTGATGAAATGACTTCATGGGGCTTTCCTTCTATAATAGACTTAATTTGAAACCACATGAGTCTTTCCATGAGAAATAAAGAATACTTACAGGATGGTTTCCTTGTGGCCATTAGTTGCTGCATCATATCAAAGATCTTGACCATTCTACCTTTTAACTCTCTGTTCTTCT
Organism: Picea mariana; assembly: GCA_032191745.1. Lineage (NCBI taxonomy): Eukaryota > Viridiplantae > Streptophyta > Pinopsida > Pinales > Pinaceae > Picea > Picea mariana. Next base: position 213,354 of record JASDQU010100195.1, on the reverse strand, counting down.
TCTTGAATTCTCGAATTTCCTGGCGTGTCAGGTCCAATGCTTCCCAATTTGAGAAAGTGTGATTCCTCCAGGTTTGCCTGTGTACTTGAAGATGTTGGGCCTGAGTCTCAACATACTCCTTCTTCCATTTTTGTATCTCTGCATGCTCATCCCACGGTCGAGTTTGTGTTTCAGCATCTGAAGTAGTGGAATTAGGCGGGGTTTGAGTGGATTGTTCCTTGGAAGTGGAGAGATTGACTTGATTGGAAGGTGTGACTTCCTCGATGGGCACTGTTTGCACAGCCTTGTTGACCACAGTAGGAGCTTCTTTCTTGATCCTGGAGGGGCCTACTGGTTCTTGTGTTACAACAGGTTCAATCTTGAATTTGCTAAGGCCTACTGGTTCTTGTGTTGCAGCAGGTTTAGTTTTGAGCTTGATGGAACCTGTTGGTTCTTGTGTTACAGCAGGTTTGACTTCGAAAGGGGAAGGAGGAGGGACTGCTCCTGGTACTGGAAATTGAATGATCTTATATCCTGCCTGATAATAAATATATCTGCATTGGCAGCACATGTATTCCTTGCATATGCTTTCTCTAGTTTGTTCTGCCAGGGTTGCTGTTCGTTCCAAGGTGTACCGACTTAATTCTTTTTCATATGACTCCCTTTCCCTGGCCAATTCTTGCTGATATGCTTCCAATTGAGACATTAAAAACTCATTTTCTTCCAAGACATCAGCCATTGTTGGTTTGGATTTAGAGATGACTGGTTCTTGTGTTGCAGTCATCGTTCCCTTAGCTGGTTCTTGTGGAGCAGCTACGGGAATGGCAACTGATGCCTGTGTTTCAGCTTCTTGGTGCAAGGAGAGTAGTGTTTCATCACCTTCAACTTCTAATTCCTTCATGTCAATTTCCATATCAGTGGGTGGTTCTTGTGTTTCAGCCACTGAATGGGTGGCTGGTTTTTCAGCCATGTTGCTTGATGAAGGTGGTGTTGCAGCATCCTGTGATTCCTAAAATTTGATTTCAACATCAGTGATTGATTGTAGTGTTACAGCCACTGGATTTTCGGCCGTTTTGCTTGATGAGGGTGGTGTTACAGCATTCTGGGTCTCGTCTTCCTCAATTTCAAAATCAGTGGCTGGTTCTTGTGTTTCAGCCGCTGCAGCATCCGGGGTCTCCAACTCCTGTAATTCAACTTCAATGTCAGTGGTTGGTTCTTGTGTTTCAACCACTAGATGGATAGCTGATTGTGTTTCAGCCTCTTTATTGAAAACAAATGATGTCTGGGCGTCTGATTCCTGTAACTCCATTTCAATGTTGGCGGTTGGTTCTTGTGTTTCAGCCATGGCTGTTTCCTGTGTTTCAGCCATGGCTGGTTCTTGTGTTTCTGCCACTGAGTGGGTAACTGGTTCTTGTGTTTCAGCTACCCTGTGTGAGACAGATGGCGTTACAATTTCTGGGGCATCTGGTTCTTGTGTTGCAGCGCCCATGGTTGGAATGGGCAAAGATCCCGAGGTTGGGGAAGTCAAAGGTTTACGGGGTTTCAGTCGAATAGGTGGGGGATCTAGGGTAGTGGTCATCCAGGGTGGCCTCATTGAGGTTTTTATTCGCTTTTTGCGCAAGAAGGGTGGAAAGGGGGCGATCTGTTGTCATTTTTGTGGAGGTTTTTCCTGAATGATAGGGCAGGGAATATTTTTTGGTTCAAAGTCATCAATTAGGATATGAAGGGCGGAGGTGGAAGACTCTGGTGCAGTATGCGACAATTCAGGTATGCTAGGGGGGCTGACTGGACTGGTTGGTCGTGTGGGCAGGCTATGGGGCATTTCAGGGGAATCTGGGGGGTTTTGTTGTTGCTGCTCGTCAGGAATTTTAGGGACTTCGACAGCTAGTGCGGGATTTATGGGTGGATTATTTAATGGACGGTTCTGTTGTTCAAAACCCCTGTTGATGAGTAATTGAACCAGACGGTGGTGGGTAAGTGACTGGGTTGGATCCTTTTCCCTTTGACAGTAATGTGCCATGTTCTTTAAATAGCCCAGCAAAAAATATGGAATATTGACCCGTCTGTTATGCCTTAAATGAGAAAGCAAAAGGAAATTGTGCTGATAGAATACCTGATAGCGACCTTCACAGGTCAGGTAGTGCTTGATGAATCGGGCGACCTCCGGCCACGGGGGTGGTAGTGAACTGAGTTGAACCCCTCTGCCTTTTAGTACAATTCTTTCCCCAGTCAGGAAGAAACTCTGCTGGACATCCCCGATGATATGCTTTCGGCTAAACTGTTGAGTGCCATCCATAGGGAGGCCTGAGACTGCGGATATGTCTTGCTCTGTCACAGAGATTCGGATGCCTGCGACGATAGAATGATTCTCCTGAAGATTTCGAGCGAACTGTAGTACTTGTGGTTCATTGTATCCTTGGAGCCTGCTGAAGTAATTGAGCCAACCTGCTTGCTCGAAGATTTGATATGCTGCTGGATAATGTTCGAGCAGTGCTGTGGTGGCGGGTTCTTTGCGGACGACAGCTCCTCCCATGGCTACTAGTTTGGTAGGATATAGCTTCGAGAGTTTGTGTATCAGCTCTGACGCAGGGTAAGTTTTTCCGAGGGGTTATATGCAGGAGTAGTGGTTAAATGCACAAAAGGTAATGAGATGGGAATGGTGGCGATGAAGTCGGAGGAAATGAGGGTATTATTGATTTGACATGTACTTCCCTTCCCGTTAAGTGCGATTAGTAATAATGGCACTTAAATGGTCTTGATGGCTTAAAATCTTTTCTCATTAACTACAGTCTAATTGAATTACATTATATTTACATACCTCGTCTTACCATTTGGTTTGTTCGGCCAACCAGATATTATGCTTGTTCGTGGTGATGTTGTTATGGCGACGGATTTTGATTATGTTGAGGGCCTGCTGTTCGAACTAACATTTGAGAGCGTAGAAGCTTGCTGACGGACGATGGTGAAAGGCGGGTGTTTCAGCAACAGAGAAAAATCGAAACAATTGCTGTAGATGAAGAACTACTGATAACTGGTGTCTCAGTATCGGGATAAAATCAAAAAGTGCTGAACGGTGGTGTTTCAGCATCGTGAATGAATGATGAAGGGTTGCTGGAAAATGGTGTTTCAACAACGGAAGGAGGCGAAACAATTGCTAGACGGGATTGTTTCGTCGATGATGGAGGGTGAGAAAAAATGAAGGGTTGCTGATAATGGTGTTTCAGCAATAGAGAAGAACGTCGAAACAAGTGTTGGACGAAGTTGTTTCAGCAATGAAAATAGTTAGAAAATGGCGGGGGTGGGAAGAAATGAAAAATGCTGAATAGTGGTGTTTCAGCATCAGGAAAAATGATGAAAGGTTGCTGGTAACGGTGTTTCAGCAATGGAAGGGATAAAAATGAAACAAGTGCTGGACGGAGTTGTTTCGGTAATGAAAATAGTGAGAAAATGGCGGAGGTGGGAAGAAATGAAAAATGTTGAACAGTGGTGTTTCAGCATCGGGAAAAATGATGAAAGGTTGCTGGTAACGGTGTTTCAGCAACGGAAAAGGAAAAATGAAAAGTTGCTGGTAGTTGGTGTTTAGGCAACAGAAGGGAGAAAAGCGAAACAAGTGCTGGATGGAGTTGTTTCGGTAATGAAAAATGATGAGGAAACGACGGACTGGAGTGTTTTTGGAAATGGGAAGAAATGAAAAGTGTTGAACAGTGATGTTTTAGCATTGGGAAGAAAGTCACCAGTGTTCCTCAGCGGTGTTTCAGCATCGTGAAAATCAACAGTGTTGTACAACAGTGTTTTAGCATCGTGAAAATCTTGTCTCTTTGAAGAAAAATCAGCCTCTCCTGTGCTTTGATCGGGATCCTGCAAAAATCGACTGTAGGACGATATTTCTTGATAGGGATTATTAGTAAATAAAATCTAATCTAATCTAATCTAATACTAAAAGAAATCTAAAAAGAATTAATTATTAGTAGGGGTAGAAACCCCCTCAATGAAAAGAAAATGAGCATCTGCCATGCATGTAGCCTTAAAATCTTCTTTAGAAATAGGTTTCTGGTACAGACGGAGCTGATGACCATTTACAAGTAACGGAGTTCTGGAGTCATCGATTGTAAGGAGCCTTACTGTTCCATTAAACTGTGTCTACTTCATAAGGTCCTAACCATCTTGTGCGCAGTTTCCCTTGAAATTCTTTGAACCGGGAATCATACAGTAGATCCCAATTACCTTTCTGGAACTGCTTGTTGTTGATATTTTTGTCATGCCATTGTGATCTTTGCTGTTGAATTACAATTGTTTGTTGAATGGCATCTAGTATTTTCTCCTCTAGTTCATTAAGCTGCTGCAACCTGGCTGTCTGTGCATCGGTTAGATCAAGGTTGGCATCTAAAGCAATCCTTAAGGTTTTTATTTCAAATTCCATAGGAAAGACAACACTTTTTCCATAGACCAATTCATAGGGAGAAAACCCTGTAGTATTTCTCCAGGTAGTTCTGTAGACCCATAATGCTTCAAGGAGTCTGTTGGACCAATCCTTTCTACTTTCCTTCACTGTTTTTGTGAGAATGGCTTCTATAACTTTGTTTGTGCTTTCCACCTGTCCATTGGCTTGAGGGTGGTATGGTGTAGTCATTCTTTGCTGAATATGATATTTCTGAAGGGTGGCTTTGAACCCATGAGAAGA
>JASDQU010100195.1:183280-205386 GCA_032191745.1 Picea mariana | reverse complement strand
ATTTTGAAAGAGAGCTTGTTGTCCTCTCTAATTTTGATTCCACTGATTTTGATATGGCTGTGGTTGTTGTGGAGGCCAAGGGGTCCATGTGGAGGGATCAACAAAGGGTGGGTTATTTTTTTGCATGGGTGGGCACATTTGTTGCATGGATGGGTAGTTCATTTGGTTAGCGTATTGCATCTGATTGAAGGGGGGGTAACTCATTTGATTATAAGCAGAATAATTATTCCAACGATTAAATGGCATGTTAGAGTTCATACCTTGTCCTCGTTGTTGCCATTGTCTCCTTTGAGTCATCAGATAGACAGCTCTAGCTTCTTCGTCCATTGGTTGCAATGCTGCCTTAATACCTGGTAAAGATGGACAATTTTGGGTATCATGATCTTTGTCACAAATAGTGCAGATAGGTTTCCTGTCCAATGGACATTCTCTTTTTGGGTGCTTATCTCTGCATTGAGGACAAAAGATAGATAAGGCTGCTTCTGCTTCTGCTTGCTTTTTCTTGATCTGCAGGGTATCCATCTGTGAGGCAAAAGAGCTCATCATTTCAGTTTTAAAATCTTCAAGTAGATTACCTATCTCTGCTCTTGTTGCTCCCCCACTAGCTGATTTCTGGACTCTCGAAAATGTAGTGTCCCTGCTGTTCAATCTATTTCATGCAGCTCCCCTTGAACATCTTTTGCATAAATTGACAATTTCATCATATGATTCCTTGGATATGTCCCCTTTTCCAAGCATGTTCAGCATATCCAGAGAGTCATCCCTTACCCCCTTTAATAAAATAGTTTTGAGAATATCCTTACTTACATTGGGATGACTAGATCTTTGCAGATTGTATTGAAGCCTTTCTATAAAGTCTTCTAGATTCTCGTCTTCTTTCTGCATCATTTTAAATAGCTCCTCCTTTTTTTCTCTCGTTCTGCAGTAGTCCTGGTACTTGTTCAGAAATTTCTGCTTCATTTGGTCCCATGATGTGATTACGTGTTCTCCAAGGCTCATAAACCATCTGAGTGCATTTCCTTTTAGTGTTGCTGGAAATAACTTTAGTTTCTGAGCATTAGAGGTGTAATCATAGCTTCTACACAATATATCAAACTCAAACAGAAATTCATCAGGATCCTCTGATGATAACCCATGAAAATTTGGCAATGCTGAGAGTGGAATATTTTTCATGGGGGCTGTTCCTCTATGGAAATCAACAATAGGAAATCCTAATGTAGAAAAATAATTTTCATCTTTTACCTCTCCTTCAGGATCTACCTGCTCTTGATGCAATCGCTCATTAAACTCATCCATATTTTCTTCTGTCTGCTCCCCTGCTACACTTGCTCTGTCCTCAATGTCTCCTACTGGATTTTGGACTGTCTCCGGACTCCAAACTTCCTTCCCTGTTCCAAAAATTGCTCGAAATGAAGGCTGGGAATTCTGTTTTTGAAAAATTGGTCGTTGGGCAGCAGATTCAGACTTGGATGTAATATCGTCAATGAAAGTCTTTCTTCCTCCCTTTCCTTTTCCCTTGCCACCTATAGGGTTAGTATCTTTGGGGTTTTTGGGGTCTTTCATGCATTCTTTTTATCTAAAGAAAAGAAATCACAAGTGCTTCTGAAATCTATAGCTATCTTCCCCGACAACGGCGCCAAAATGTTGGTCACTGTAATTGCTTAATTAATTTTTAAACAACCAAGTGAAACATAAATTATCAACCCAGGGAAGTCTTTTGTTTCAAATATAGCCACGCACTATATATGCTCAATTCCAAAAGCACTTAGTGTTGTAGTAAAGAAATTTATACTATCTATACTTGCTAGAATGAACTGAAGCTTTGAATTAAATCATAGGAAAGCAATCCCCCTATTGCAATTCTTTAAAGTTTAATCTAAGAATCCTGGATTACATTAAAATAACATAGCAATGGGAAAGAACAACTATCTTGCAATCAGAGAACAGGACCCTTACTCTCAAACAGAGACTCAGTACTAACACTCTTTCATGAAAACAATAATGCATAAAATGATTAACTCTATCTAACAGAAAACAAAGCACTTAGTTCCTTTCTGTCTAAGCAGAAGCCTTGAGCCTTACTTCTGTTCTAGCACACTTGTGAGGGTTGAGGTCTACAGAGAACAGGGCAGTTTGATTCCTTTCTTTCTGAGCAGGGATCTCTAACCCAGTTTCTGGCTAACACCAAGGAAAGTCTACAGTGAACAGGATGTTTTGGTTCTTTCCTTTATGAGTATGAACCCTTAATCCAATCCCTGGCTAACACTCTTGTAGAGGTAAATGAAACCTACAGAAGACAAGGTGTTGTAGTCCCTTTCTGTCTGAGCAGGAACACTTTAACCAAATCTCTGGATAGCACACTTGCAGGGGTAAATGAAATCTACAGAAGACAAGGTGTTGTAGTCCCTTTCTGTCTGAGCAGGAACACTTTAAACAAATCTCTGGCTAGCACACTTGCGGGGGTAAAGGAAACCTATGGAAGACAAGGTGTTGTAGTCCCTTTCTGTCTGAGCAGGGACACTTTAACCAAATCTTTGCTAGCACACTTGTAGCATTAAACGAATTCTACAGAGGGTATGATGTTCTGATCCCTTTCTGTCTGAGCAGGGACCTTTAACCAATTCTCTTCTAGTCTCACAAAATCATCACACAAGATTGTTGATAAAAAGAATTACAAATTCCATTCAATAACTAAGACAGAGTCAGTAGTGTTTCAGCAAAGCAAAATCCATTAAAATAGTGTTTCAGCAAATGACAGTTAAACAAAATATGAACAGAAATTAAACAAACACACTTCTAACTAATGGGTGAATCTTGTGAAGAAGGTGGGCCCTCCCTTCTCACAAGATTCCCCTGAACGAGAAGCTAAAGGTGGATACTCAAAGCAGTCTTATATTCATCTATTTAAATATCACATTACAAATTGGAAGTGCAGAACACGTCCCGCTTCTCTGGAGTTGCTTCAATACATCAAAACTTGGATTCCTCGAATGGTGATTTCCCCTGAATTTAAAGAGGAAATCCCTTCGATACAATCATTACAAAGCATATCTGAATCCTATACTAAATCAAATCTTCTTTCTAAATCAGCATAGGATGTCCTATTCTCACGCAACTGAATGCTAATACAGGAGTTGAACGAGGTATTGCTGTTACGGTTGGTGTAACAACTTCTTCTCATCGTTGCTGATGCTGTTTCAGCATCGCAATTCACGGTTGTTTCAACCACGTGAATTGCGCTCTTGACTGTGTTGGCCTTGACTGCTAACTGTAATGGCTCGTGTTTCAGCATCATGGCGGTCTCCTCTATGTTTTAGCATATGCACTTCTGAACTGAGTGACAGCTCCGTGTTTCAGCATCTGCATCCTCGAACTATGTAGCAGCTTCGTGTTTCAGCATATGTGACCTCGGACTGTGTAGCAGCTACGTGTTTCAGCATCAGTTCAACAACGACTTTGGATAGTTATGTGTTTCAACACCAGCCTCAAAATGCTAATCTGCAGTTATGGACACTTATGCACTTCTAATCAATAGTTAAGTACGAGAGTGATGTAAAATATCATGCAAAATAGATTAAATGTGTAGTAATGAGAAAGGACGTTGTATACCTTGGACTGATCAGATGAAGTGATAATATGAGGCTAAATACAGGTGATCAAGGGTATAATAAAGACAAAAAGAATGGGCAAAAAGGGTACATTGTGTGGTCCTAACAATACAGTTCTTCGCCCTCCCCCAAAGGGTTTTGTTCGAAAATCGGCTTTCAATCCCCATGTACGTGCTGCCCATAACTACAGTATTGTTGAAGATCTGGCCCAAGAACCGTCCACGATATCATCCCTCGAAGTCCTTCAAAATTTTCCTATACAAAGGAAGGCACTGTTGAAAGCTATTGGTGGAATCAACCCTATGGATACGAATTTAATAATTTTTTACTTGGAAGATCACATTCCAAGGTTACTCCCTCAACTCGCATTCCAAATACAAGTTGTTGTCTTCGACAAAAACATTTGTAAACAATTATTGATGAGGGTGCCTCGACATGTGTCATGTCTATTACCTGCTAGAAAGCCATCGACTCTCCTCCTTTGACTGAATCCCAAAACACGCTCAAAGCCTTCAATGGCTCTGGTTTTAAGCCTTATGGTGTCCTTCTTCGTTGTCTAGTACGTTAGAAGGCAAAACGATCAACATTGAGGTGGAGGTCTTTGATGCTCCTCTCGATTACACCCTTCTACTTGGCCGTAGTTGGATCAATTCCATGCATGCAGTTGTGTCCACTCTTTTATGTGTCGTACATTTTCCACATCAAGGAAAAGTAGTTACCGTAGACCAATTGGCCTTATTTCACTCTGATGCACGTACCGGCAACGTACCTTTCATTGCAAACCCCCCCACTGGATATGAGAACGTCGCTGTGGGTCTTCTTAAAGATTCCTCTTTGATGGGTACTTTCCCCATTCCCCCACCCGATGTTCCACATCCGTTTGTCGCCTCGATCAACATGATCTCCACCTCTGTTCACAGAACCCCTACATCTTACAACCCGTGGATAGTACCCAACCCCGATGATCATCTTCACTATGGCGACAAAATTCCTTCGATTCTGGTCGAATCCTCTTATCAAGCCATTCAATCGGCAACCCCTTCTACCCCCTCTCTTGGTGATTTATCTCCAGATCCATTCCGCGTCATTTTTCTTACAGACGAGATGATTATGTTTGTCATGTCCATGGAAGATACCCCTTGGGATGACGAACATCATCGTTTCATTCTCTTCCTGGAAAAACACACCAGTGAGGGTTACCAACGGATCTTGACCCCGTCGACTGTTGTCATCATTTCTACCATTCCTGAGTCTACAAATGATACATTCTACGAAGGGAACTTAATTAATATCTCAACCACCATCCCCCTCGACATATCCATGATGAAGTTGTCACCTACAAGTATATTTTCCAAGAATTTTGTGACGGCTTCACATGGAGCTATGAAGAAATGCAGGGTATTGACCCCGACATTTTGGTACATGAAATTAAGACATACTCGAGCGCTAAACCCATCCGGCAACGACTTCGTCCAGTCCACCCACGTAAAGCAGCCACTATCAAGCTTGAAGTTGAGAAACTTCTCAAAGATGGCTTTATTTACCTTGTGGCTCTAACTGACTGGGTTTCCAATCTTTTTCCGATTGACAAGAAATAAAGCACAATCCACATGTGTGTTGATTATAGGGACATTAACAAAGCTTGTCCTAAAGACAATTTTCCTACCCCCTTCATTGACCAGATTGTCAACGATTGTGCCGAGAGTGAAATCTTCTTTCTAATGGATGGTTTCTATGGATATAATCAAATCAATTTTGTACCTACGGACCAACACAAGACCGCTTTTATTTGTCCTTGGGGCACTTTCGCCTACTGGAAACTTCCATTCGGTTTAAAGAATGTCGGTGCAACTTTTCAACGTGCTATGTCTTATGCCTTTCATGATATAATGCACATTGTGCAACCATATCTTGATGACTTACCCGCTCATTCCATGCACCGTGTAGATCATCCAATACACCTCCGCGCCATATTCCTTCGATGTCGGTTTTACCATATATGCTTGAATCCCCACAAATGTGTTTTCTGCATAGAATCCAGTCGACTTCTAGGATTTATTGTTTCACTTCAAGGGATCAGGGTAGATCCTATGAAGGTCAAGGCGATTCTCAATCTCCCTCCTCCTTCCTCACTTCTCCAGTGACAAAGTTTGCAAGGGAAGGAAAACTTTCTTCGTCGTTTCATCCCGAACTATGCTGAGCTAACCCTTGGATTTACATGATTGCTCAAGAAAATTTCTAAGTTCATATGGGATACCACTTCCAGCAAAGCTTTTGAATCTTTGAAACTATCTTTGACACGTACCCCACTACTCTTCCCACCTGATTACAATCAGGATTATTTCCCTTAACTTGTAGCCTTAGACTATACCATCGCTATGGTTCTTGTCCAGGAGGATGATTCTCATGACGAACATGTCATCTGTTACTTGAGTTAGAGTCTCACGACTACCGAAACCAAGTATTTACATGTTGAAAAACTGGCCTTGGCAGCCATCCAAGCTATTCAACGTTTCTGGCACTATATCCTTTCTCGCAAGACTACGGTAATTTCTAATTGCAACCCTATGCACCACATTCTTACACGCCAATTGCTAGGGGGGAAATACTCCAAATGGATCGTAATACTCCAGGAGTTTGACTTAGAATTCAAACGTGCTAAGTCCAAGAAATCCTTAGTGTTTTCTGAGTTGATATGCAACCTTCCCTACTCTGAGACAGAAAATGTAGCAGCAGATTCATTACCCGATGAATCCTTTTTCCTGATTAGTTATGATGACCGTTGGTATAGAGATATCATCATATATATCCAGACCCAGACTTTCCAGCCCAATTTTTCTATCACTGACCATCGTCGAATACGCTACCAAGCACATTAGTATATTATTCTCGGTGATACTCTTTATCGTCGTGGGATTGACTCTGTTTTTTGACACTGCCTCACATTTGACAAAGCCAAGAAATCCCTAAATGACTTCCATTCTGGAGCTTGTGGTGGTCACATGTCTGGGTATGCTACTACCCAGAAGATCTTAAGAGCGGGGTATTTTTGGCCTTCTTTATTCAACGATTGTGTAATTGCCGTCCAAAAATGCCATGCTTGCCAAACCTACAACAATAAAATACGATCACACCCTTTCGTCTCCATTGGTCCTTTTGTGAAATGGGGTATCGATTTCATGACATGTCACCCTCACTCGGTTGGGGGGCATGGTTACATTATTGTAGCCATAGATTATTTTACGAAATGGGTCGAGGTGATGCCAACATTGGACAATACCGGAAGGACTGTAGCATTATTTATATTCAATCACATCATTTCTCATTTTGGTGTTCCTTAAGCTATCATTACTGACCACGATAGCCACTTTAGAAACTTCATGATGTCCGAACTCAATAAAAAGTTGGGTCTTCACCATGAAAAATCAACACCCTATTACCCACAAGACAACGGCCAAGTTGAAGTAGCCTCATTACCATGCTTCAACGAATGATAGGGATCACAAAACGAGTTGGCACACAATGTTGTTTTCAACATTGTGGGCTTATCGAACATCCGTTAAGTCTACTACCGAGTTTACACCATTCCAATTAGTCTATGGTCTAGAAGCTATCTTGCCCATTAAATGTGAGCTACCCTCCCTAAACCTAGCCATCAAACTTCTCCCAAACACTTCTGCCGAAGAAGAACGTCTGTTGCATCTCATGCAATTAGACGAAACCCGTCATGACGCCACCCTAGTTATAGAAGCCCAAAAGAAATGCGTCAAAGCCCAATACGACAAACATGTCAAGCCACGCGTTTTCTCTGAAGGCGATCTGGTTCTCCTTTACGAACAATATTGGGATATGCTAGGAGCCAAAAAATTTGAAGCTATGTGGCGAGGTCCTTATATTGTCAGACGATTTTTGGAGAAAGGAGCTTACGAGTTAGTGGACTACGATGGTATCCCTTTGAGTGAACCTAGAAATGGGTTGTACTTAAAGAAGTACTATTCTTAAGATCACCTGTGCATGAGTGCTTGTATTTTATTGTATCATACTTTTTGTGTGTTACTTTAGTATTCTTTTTCGTTATTTGGTCTCTGCCCTCGACCGCTTATCTTGCATTGTGCTTGGTTTCCAGAGTTTGGAGTCTTCGCCACCCCACATTGGCTTCGCTGATGGCGCTAGCCGTAGTACCCAGAACCTTGCTTCTGCTGCATGGGCAATTTATGCCCCTACAAACGAACTTATCAGTCTACGAGGTGTGTGCCTCGGTCGTGCGACCAATAATATTTCATAATATAGCACCATCATCAAATTTTTGATTGATGCTATTTCGCTTGATATCCGCCACCTGGTTATACGACTCGATTCACAACTAGTAGTACTACAATTAAGTAACGTTTATGCTATCTGAAGTCATACTTTATTATGGGTATATTTACGAATTCGCCTCTTGGAGAATTATTCTAATTATATCAAATATCAACACATTCATAGATGTCTAAATACATTGACTGATGCATTAGCTAACTATGTGTTAGACAGACATTTGGGGCATTTATAAACCAATCACACATCACATGTATAGCAAAACACAAAATAAACTGGTAGAAGCCGTATATATGTATATAAAGATCAAAAGTTTTTACAAATTTTTTTTGTCCAAGGATCAAAATCTCAAAATATGAATCCCAAAGCTTCTACAAAATAGCGTCACAGATGAGGCTCACGATAACACACAATTGCTCGGGCTACCCTACGAAGCAGTCGACTGAGAGACTCAGACAGGCCCATAATATGGCACTGGTAACGTCTCAGAATATCCCCAATAGAAATATTCGGGACGTCCGCGGTCAACCCCTCCAAGTTTTGCTCCACTGCCTCATAGTCTTCGACATCCCACCTCACCACTGGAGCCGCTTCTCCTAGCCTTTGAATGGGAGACGTTCCTGGAGGTCGATATGGCCCCACATCTATGTCATCAAAAAGAAAACTTTTGATTAGGTCTTGGATAAACATAAAAAAATTTCATATGATAAAATTTACAAAAACATTTAAAAAGAACAAAATGTGTACTTATTACCTAAGTCACCCCACTAAGCATTCTCAGGAAAGGCCAAATCTGGATCCCCTTAGAAATTCAAACCAGCATATGCGTAGTCGTCAATCATCAACATCTGTGGCCTCAACCAGTCAAAAAATGAATCATTATACTTGATTATGGGCCCTACTATGTGTCAAGCCATGAGGTTGCACCACCTCAGTATCCTCAGATCCTGTGGGCCCGGTAAACCCCAATCAACCTATAGTCGTAGAAGTGGGACCCTCTCGAGGAAGAATGACACCAAAAGTGATCCGTACCGACAATGCTTCAAGTCACCCTTTCTGCACTTCATCAATTGTCTCTTCATACTGTGGAGAACTGCCTCCGACCAGTTGAAGACCCAAGGCTCTGTGCACTCTATGGCATATTGGAAATAGCTCTGGAGAGACATGTGTGGAGCCGTGCTCCTAGCCTTGTGTGCAATAGTAAACAAGATGGTCCGTAGGGTCAAATTTTGGACCCCCCAAATGGAAACCTTACCTTTGCTTATCTCTGCCTCAGGAACATAGTATTGGCGACAATATTTGCTCATGGGAAGTTCGCCGCCTCTACCTCTGGTGAAGCTAGCATGGTATCCATGCCGTGACAACCCTATTAGAAAATAGATATCCTCGATATCTAGGGTCATTGTATGGACTCCCATGTGAAATAATTGTTGATCCACGTCCCACATGTGGACCAGGTATTCCAACAATCTGAGTTGGGCTCTCATGCCCGAAATCCTGAAAAATTTCAATAGCCCACAGTCCCGGAGGGTAGAGACTATACCCAGGTCATTCCCGACAATGGCATCCTCCTCCTCATGTTCCCTTTCTCTCCATTCCAACATTGTGATGGTCAAACACCTGCAAAAAATCCATGAGAGGGGAGTTAGAAACTTGTTTTAAACTCTTGCATAATTTTTATTGAGCAAAACCTTACTTCAAAATCTATTTTTCGGCCCCTGCAGGTGAGCCTTTTGCACAGTGCGAGATTCTCGCAGGTTCCCTGAAGGCCACCTACGAGAATCCTATATTCTCGCAGGTCTCGCATGGCCCACCTGCAAGAATGCTTGGGCGCATGTTCCGACCCTAAAATGGACTCAAAACCTAAAAAATTGCCAATAAAAACCAAAAATAAACCATCGAAAAGTTAGAAAATCAAGAGATTACCTCGTTGGCTGAAACGGTTCGTCGAATGATCGCTTCTGCCTCCCGCAATCGAGAAAATAAATTTGGGGGAAAATGAGGTATGTTGGACAAGTTTTTGGCAAAATCACAATGAAATGGTAAAAAACCCTTTTTACCCATATTTATTCAGTTTTTACCATTTTTTTTTATTTTTTATATTATTTTTATTACTTTGTCTATAAAACCTAATACCCTAATAGTCTTGTGAGTGTGGTTTTTCATAGATATCGCAACTTCGAAGTCCAAACGAGGGGGTACATGTTTTCTTCTTTTGTCACATGTACGACTACTTTTTTAGGGGTTTTTAGAAAAAACCTCGAGCTCAGTCTTCGTCCATTCTCACGCTCGAAAATATATGAGAACATAACCGAGTATACTTTTTCTCGCCTTTTCGTACTCGTCAAGGTAACACAAAAATGACGAACACAAAGGAGTATCCTTTAAGCTCTTTTCATGCTCCGTAAAAACGAAAAGATTGTTGAGCAATCTTGTTCTTTTCACGCTCATTAAAGTATTTGAAAAAATGTTCGATGGGCGATAGTTTATCACTTTTTTGGTCTCGTCAAACTATTTTAGGAAAAAGGAACTGGGAGAGTTCTCTTTAAGTGTTTTTCAGACTCTCAAAACATGAAAAACCCCCGAGTTTTCTATCCTTGGACTCGTTAAACAAACATTGACAGACCCGCAATGGGATCGAACCACTCCTTCCTAGGGTTCGTTAAACATACTCCGAGGGACTCATCCGAAGGATGAGCTTACATTGAGAAGAATATGTTATCCTCCTCAAGCTTGTGTAAAAATAAAGAGGTACTCGCCATAAATGGTGGGGGGAATTTTGGGAAAGGGATATGTTTTCATATTCATATTAATGGCAGTAAGTGTTGCTCTTGAACATGACACCCCCTATTCGTCATTTGAATTTGGGTTGGAAAATCCATTTGTCTCTCGCTCGACTTGCTACAAGTTCATATCTTGGGTTGTCTTTGAGTTAGTGCTGCCAAGTCCTTGGTCGTGTCGTTCATATGTTCAAGAGAAGTTCACACGATCCCTCTATTGAGTCGACCATCTACAGTTGTCCATTCTTACTATGTCGGCCTTCCATGTGTCCATTTTGACCCATATTCATACTTTGTTTCATCCTCAAAATCTGTTACTTATTTTGTGTCATTGATGGAGGATACATCAAGGCCCTCCTGTGACGAGTCTTGTTCCATCGACTCCAACTCATTATCCATAAATGAGACTTAGAAATCATTTAGTACCTTGGAACCTGCATACCTTAATGGAAGATCTCTTCACTTTCGATAGGGGTTTCACATCATTGATCCCTGATCGAGAGATTCCGCCGAGTGCTCGACTTCAGCTCATGCATTCGTTTGGATTGTACTTTGGTACCTTGGGAGTCATTGACATCAATGGTGATTTCCCTCGCACTTGTTAATGGTTTTCATCAATGACCGGTAATCAAGTGGTTTCTACCATGTTCAACTTCAGCACATGTAATCGCATGGCTAGATTCATACTTTCAGGTAACGGGATTGAAGACCCTAGGTCTCATCTTTTTTATCCAGGCTATGATGGAGTATGTATGATTTGTATCGGCACATAGATCCACTTTGTATGTCATGTGGCTATGTCATCTTAATTCACGTCTTCTCGCATAGATCCATAGTGTATTTCTGGTGGCTATGTAGCATTTTGATGGCATGGATCCACAGTGTATGATTGGTGGCCATGACCTACATTTATGATTCCATTCATTTGTGATCTTAGCATGGGAATGCCTACCTCAGAAATGGTATTATATTCTACAGATGCTTGATTGTTTACAGGTATCCGATTAGGTGTGCTCCTTGTTTCTAACACACACACGCATTTTACAAAGTATTTCGGCTGTCACAAGTTTCGGCCTCATACTTTTGGGGGTATTCTGTTACACATGATTTTGGTCACTCCGGTGATGTCTCTACAAGTGATGTATTTAGGCTCCCACAAGGACTTTTTGCCTGAGAAAAGTGGCTGCTGTCTTCTTCCAAAAACACATTTTTAAGATGAGTTCACAGGCTGCCTATATCACAGGGTGTGAAAATCCTTCATTCTTGCAGGAAACCCAAACTTAGGGTGAAAACTATTCGCAGTCTGCTCCATAGGTAGGGTGCAAACCTGTTTTTAAGCTTCGAAAAGAGAAGAGGTCATGAAGGTTCTAGAAGAGAATCTTCTAGAAAATGAGTTGGCATTCGCATGGTTGGCATCCTACTGAATGCTTAGATTTAGTGGGATCATCCTCATCCATGTAACCATCACTCCTTCTCCTATATATTGAAAGGTTTCTCATGGAAGAGGTTAAGCAAGATTGAATGAAGAATTGGTGAAAGAATTGTGTGAAGAACTCTGTTTGGATAGAAGCTTGAAGACTCTATTTGGTCTATCAAGTTGTATTGGATCTTGTTCATGCAAATGTAGAGAAAGTGTGTGTGTTGGACCCAAGGGTCACTGAAAGGAATCTTGCGACATCAAGGTGATCCAGTTGTATCTTCTACTTTCATTTAATATAATACAATGACATGTCCCTTTCCCATAAAATCACTCTTATTTTAGTGCATAACTCCTTGATCATATGCATAGGTTGACATTGAATATACTTTTCTATCTTCACTTTGGTTGGTTTGTGTTGTCTTGGACCTAATTTCACAAGAGCACCGGAGCGAAGCGGGAACAACAGAGACCTAAGGAGGTGATATAAAGGTATGTCACTCATTCCTTCTTAGTATTAGATTCAATGACTGCAACTTAGGGAAAGAGTCGTGCCCTATCCTATTTTTTTCTAGATTCAAGTGGATCTAGGGAGATTTGTTAGTGTCCGTACCTACCAATTTATCTGATAACAACTATCCAATCAAGCCACATAGTGTCCACTGCACCACCTTCAACAGAGAATGTAGAATTGGGGGATGAGCCCATCCAATTAAGAAGGATAATAGATGTGACAGAGGATCACCTTCGATGAGTCCAGGAAGAAAAAGAGCAGTTCACAGAGGCCTTGAAGTAAGAAAAGGAGGAGGCCTTAGAGAAAATTTGGGTTGCACAACAAGAGAAAGAGGACCTTCGGGTGAAGTTTGATGAAGACAAGGAGAAAATCTAGAAAGAGAATGACCAGCTGATTGCAGAGCAGACTGTTGTTAGAGAGGCAGTGACTAGAGCACTTCTCTCTATGTTAGGCTTGGCCCAGATAGAAGAAGAGACATACGAGAGTCAAGTGGGGAAGCTAGTTGAAGCCATTCAATAGCTTCAAGCAGGAGTAGCAGGGCTAGAACTCTAAGCAGTGCCTAGCACTTCGCAAGAAGTACGAGATCAAAGGGAAGAAATGACCAGGAGCATAGTAGAAAGAATTAGGGTGTTGGCTTCATAATGTAAGAAAATTAGTAACTGAAGCGCGCAGACCTACGAGGTCCTTGCAGAAGACCCAAGATGAGGATATTGGAGACACAACTCCAAGAGGCGAAGCAACAGGCCTTGACTGTGCAAGCACAGTTCAAGCTGCTTATGGCCGTAGAAAAGATCAAAAGTTCACAAGAGCAGCGTGCAGTTCAACAAAAGGTCACTGCCATATAGAGAAGAGTGATGGAGGTGACACAACGACTCCAACTGGTGCAGGACGAAGCCTGCACCCTCTTTGAAGAGATCAAGGGACAAGGATCACAGTTGGAACAGGTGGTTGCAACTGTGGAACAACACCTGGAAGGGCCTGTCACCGAGCAAGTCATTCAGGAGTTTGCCAAGCAAGAGGCTCTAGCAAAGAAACAATTCAAGGCAGCTCGAGCTAATCTCGAGGCCTTCGAAGTAGTGTTTCCTAGATCAGAGTGACTCAGGACGCGTCACAGGTGAGTGTTGGGGGCCTGTTGGCCCTTGACCAATTTTTATGGAAACGTTGGTCGTGTTTGACCAATTTTTGTCACTTTGATAGGCTGGTCGAAGACGGAGCACCCAGGCGAAGCAGAGATCGCGGGATCTCGCCCATTTTGCGTGCTTTTTGGGCTTTTAGGGTTTATTTAACGGGTATGGGATGTCAGTACATGGGTTTACCCATGTTTAGGCCCCTTTTTGTAATGTATAAATAAGTAGATAGGTGTTGTAAGAAGTGGTCGTGAGTTACTAGTCATTGATCAGCTTAGTGCTTGGCTAGTTGGCTTTGTGCACGAATGATTTAAGACTTGCAGAGCTAAGTGCAAGCGTTTTGTAAGTGATTTGTGTGCAAAATGTGTAAGGCTTTGTGCTTTGATCTAGTTCGGGGAAGGAGGATCTGGCAAGGTGCGTGCAAATCTCCTTTCCTTTACGAAGTTGTATCTGAGGCTTGGTGCATGTAAGGATATTGAAGAGACTAATAAAAAAGAGAAGAGTTGGTGGATGTAGCCCCACACTGGGGTGAACCACGTATATCCTGTGTTATTTTTATTTGTGGAGTGTTATTCATGGTCTTTATGTATTTATTTTCTTAACCTAGATGCATGATAGGTAGATACATTGATGCTTAGTGCTCGAGATATGAATAAATGATAGATCTGCTCTGATGTTATGTGATGAATACTTAGATGTGTTTAATGTTGATTACTACTGTGATGATCTAAAATTAGGGATAATATGTGATGTGAATAAGACTTAGAACTTAATTTATACTATTGGCTAAGTTCTATGTTAAAGTGTGTAATCACAGATCTGTGTCCCGGCTAGGTTGTAGACATGTGAGTCCTGCAACCCCCCCTGCCTCTACCTCGTGTGAGACTTCATCTGCCTCGCAGGTGTTGCTGAAAGGGTTGGTAGTTAGGGTTTTGTTGGTGCGTTATTGAAGTGTTCAACCCTAGGTCTGCCCTCATGCCAACAAACTCCTACCTTCATCGCTATATCACATAAGCACTGATCTACTAATTTCTAGGTGAAGTTATTGTATTAGGGAAGCCTCCCAAAGTTATTTAGCATAGGAGTTGGGATTGAACATGGAAGAACTTGTGTCCTATTGAGATTGGGTACTTGTCCTACGTGGCACCGCCTTAGCACCTCGAGAGACCTTGACAAGGCTTCTAGGTTAGTCGGTAACATTTTTTGGTATCGTTGTCGGGGAATAATGTCATTTGGCCCGGTTTCCCAATGACACGTCTTTGGTAAGTTTTTTTGTTTTGTATCTTGGTGAGATCGTTATTTTATTGACTATCTTGCAAGGATCTCATCTTTCGATTCCACTCGATCCAAACATAATAAAGAGATACATTATAAGAAGTTTCTCTCCAAGGTAAGAAGTAATGTATGTATTGGCGACTCAGTTGTTGTATTTTAATAGATATTTTTCATCCCTTATTTTCGATTTAGCCTTACTTTTATTTCTACGAATAAAGAAAGATGGAGGATCTCCCGCCATGGTTGGCATAATGTTATGCTTCCATTGACTTTTCATGTATGGATAATTTTCCCCATGATCATATAATTGAAATGGAAGGGGAATTAGACTTTCCCATCTTCTATGGATATGGGGATTCAACTGTGAAATATATCCATGCCTTTATTGCATTCTGTAAGAAAAATTGTTTCTTTCATGAGGACGTTATGATGAATTTTTTTACGATAAATATGAGAGGGTATGCACATTTGTGGTATGAAATCCTTAGAAAATGTATGTTTTTGTCTTTTGTAGAGTTTTTGGAAGCATTCTGTGCAAGTTGGGATTATGATTCAATAGGTTGGTTGCTCCTAGTCCGTGAAATAAAGGAATTATATTCTACATAGAGACTTATTGATGATGATATTGGTCTTCCTATGGAAGATATTGAGATCAACGATAAAAGCAAATATCATGGTGTTTGTGCAAAAGAGAAAATGGATGAACTCAATTTTTCGTCAGAATGTATCAAAATAGAGTATTTTGAGCCTCGTATACAAAATCTTGAAGATGATCTCTATGAAGAGGCTCATATGTCTACTCCCTCCCATGAGCCAATATCACATGATTTCTCAAGTTCACAAAATGGCGGTGGTTTATGGGAGGTCAATTTGAAAAGCCTCGAATAAATGGATAAGGAAAGTGGTGAAGAAGAATCTACTCATCTTTCCATCGAGAATCAAGATACAATTGAAGATCAAAAAGATGAATAAAATAGTGTTAACAATGATATTCAAGAATCCACCCTCCCACCTCTGGATGAATGTACATATCTGACAACCTAAATTCATTTTCGGTCATCTGATTTTCATGATACATCTTCCAATGATTCAGAAGCGGACAACTTGGTGGGAAGTTCTTCACCGAATATGAAACATGATTTCACATAGATTGAAAGTGTTGATGCATTTTTTCAAGTTGATATATGAAAATGAGATACATGTTACTATTATTTTGATGATGATCTCATCTATGATACACAGAATGATGAGCGTGAGATTGCAAATTTTTGGCCATATGAGCGACCAAAATTTTCCATGATATAGGAACATCTACATTTACAGGTGCAGACTAGGGACTTCCATACTCACGATACAACATAAATTATTCTTTCATGGATATCCTTAATCAATATGTCTCATGTGTATAAAGATCCATTTGACAACGAGAGTTTGAGGGTCACAGTGGTAGGCAAAGTTCAATATGTTCAGTTTCAGATTTATTTCATGAACTTTCAATATCAAACACCAAAACAACTATCCATAACTCACATGTTCACATGCTCTTATAGTTTTCATGGTTTTTCTCACCATTTGCTTGTGAATGTGTCTACATACAACCAGGAAGGGAAATAGTCTTATGCAGGTTCCAAATGGAGCCACCACCAAGGCCCTATTTTCCTAACAATTTGATGAGTAACGTTGATGAATGGTACAATGTGGAATATAACAATGACAAGTACATCGACCATGTTGACTTATGGATCGAAGAAGCTTGTAGTAGCCCCAATGAACCATGGCTCTTCTTCAATTCTCTTCTATGTGATGAGGATTCCATCACAGACCTAGTCCAAGCTATGAAGGCATTCCCATCTATGTTAAGGAATTCCGATGTATGTTTTTTATAGGCTTGATATTTCATTATTTTTCTTAGCAACCAAGCACAAAGGTAAGACCTAAGGTAATGATTAATTTATGTGTTGGTTGCATTGGTTATTCGATTTTACTTAGCATATTTTATTGCCTTGATTATAGTAGGATGGATGAATAAGCTCTCTATTATGAACATTAGTTTATTTTAGATTTCTATTGCTATTTTCTTTCGATGGATAACACCTTGTGTTCTATTCCCTCTCCTATCATTTAATGCAAATTTTGTGAGATTGTTTCAGGCATACATGTTGAGATTCTAGGGTTCTCACATCCTCCCAAGAAGAGCACATGTCCCCTAGTTGGAGCCAGTTGTTACCCCCCGGGGAGGGATTTTTCACTTGGCTACACCATTGTAAGCCCAGAAAGATGCAATTTAAATCCTTGTAGGCCATGTGGATGCTTTTTTATGTAGTGTCCTAGGAATTTTTGGTCAACCACGCCATGTCCTTCTAGTCCTTGCTCTCATTTACTTCCATCCTGGACAGGATTGGAGGTCTTGGGATGGATCTATTGGGACACATGGTTTACAAGAGCTTAGTTCTTTATAGTGGTGATTGCACTATGTAGGGCTAGTTAGACCCATGGTCATGCCCACCTATCATTTCCCACATCGTCATGTTTATAGAGTCTATATGCATCTATTGGCCTTGGTGCATTTATCATTTTATAGTTCTCAACGTAGCAATCTCACAATTCACAACATCTCGCATTTCCCAAGGAAGACATGAATCCTAATGCACAGGGTCCCAAGGTTGAAAATACAACAATGGCTTAAACTAACCGTTATGATGTGTACTCTACATGCCACATCGAAAATTTGGAAAAATATCAAGTTATAAGACAAAATTAGTTGTTGAAAAACCACACAGACATAGTTACAAAATAAACGTGGCATAAGAGAGTCACTCCATATTATAAGAAGGCTCCTTATCACTTTATCCCAAACTATGGTAAAAAGACAAAAAAAACAAACATTATGTTATGTGGGGGTGCAATGGTAAAGGGGCAACAACTTATATTATGAAATGAAATTATATTATGAAAGGGGTTTTTCATAAAATCTCAATACACATGAAGGGAATGCACTCAATAAAGGCATCACGGTGAGGGTAGCCGAAGCTGAAGCTCCATCAATGGTGTTTCTACAACAACCAGGAGGACGTTTATGGCTGAGACAACATACGTAGGGTCCTTTTCTTCTTGACTGGAACTATTTAAGGCTAGTATTGATTGGTCTTCTTGCCTTTTTTTTTTTCTAATCGTCCTCTAGTCTTCTGTCTTGGTGAAGTTTTTATTGGCAGGGCTCCTTTGTTCCCTGGTCTTGATCCTAGTGTTTTTACTATTCTCGTTTTCTGAACTCCTTTGGCGGTTTCTCCTGCTTAGTGTATCAGTTTCTTTAGGTCCTTCTCAGATAGGGCCAGTTCCTTTATCTTTGTTTTTTTGCGAGTAATCCTCACCGAGCCTCGGGGTCTGGTTTTCTTTAACCTTTTTTATTACTTTTACACTCTTCTTAATGCATAACAAGTGCTAAAGCTATGGGCTCACAACTAATACTAAAATAACTGAAGACATCATGAAGTTAATGAATCCTGAGGATGAGGTAGAGTGGCACAGAGGAGGACTTTTCAAGGCGACAAATTCTTTAGTTGTAAACACTAGCTCCCACCTTCACCCTTCTACTCGCTTAAGCCATGATCCTTCCCCTTGTACTCATTCCTTGACAATATCACCTGTTTGTCCATCCTTACCTTCACTCTCCACTGAGAAAACCTTTGTGGGAGCTTTGTCCTTTAAAAAAAACACTCTTCATCCTCTGAGTGGACCAGGAGAGCCTGGCTACCTTACTATATGGGATAAAGGCTTTGTTTCAATAGACATGCGCATATTTTTTCATTCTTTTACAATCCGGACAGGGGTCAGAAAGAAGGCCTAGAAGCCTAACAAAAAGGTTCAGAGACTGGTGTTGGGGGACGATGTTGGACTCAAAGAGACATGCAGGATGGCACTATGTGGGCTAGTTGGGAGGTTGTCATATGCCTATTTGGCATCTTGCTCAGTTGAGGAGTGGATGATGAAACACTCGAAACCTCTTCTGGGGTATGTTCCTAAGATCCTATACCTCACAAAAGGTTGGATGGGTTTCATATGAAAATGCTTGGAGGATGTCTCATTACTGCTAAACAAATTTTGGGTTCTGGGTGGCAGCAGTTTAATGTTAAAGAGGTGGGGGGTGGCCTTTGAACCCCAGACAGAGCATTTTCAAATAAGCCATTTGTGGGTTTTATTACCAGGCCCAAATATTCATTTCTAGAACAAGGGAGCACTGAAGGCTATATGTGATGCCTTAGGATGATTTATCAAGCTGGACGATTCCATCCTGGTGAACTCCTCTAGAAAAGTTGGTCGGATACTTGTGGAAGTAGACATTCATAATGGGCTTCCATAGCTACTGGATATCAACTGGAGGGGCTGTCACACAAAACAAAGACTATATTATCAAGGTATATCGTTCATGTGTATCTTGTGTAGATTCACTGGACATCTCTGTCTCGGCTGTAAGGGTAAGATTGCAGAAGAGAAGTTTGAGGACACTATCCTTCATGAGGAACCACYAGATTATATGCCTGAAGTGAACTCCTTTGGGGATGCACCCTTTCATTACATTTCTAAGGGTGGGCCACCTATTGAAGAGGTGACCATGCTATCGGGTAAGTTGAAACATTTTTGTCCCTCCCTTTTTTCCTCGTCGTCTCACTAGGAAAGAGAAGCCATTAAAAAATATGGGTGGTTACCGTCTACTACTTCTCTAGGAAAGGAACCGGAAGGGGTCAAGGACTTAAACTTTGGTATAAAGGGGACCTCCACTAAAATATCAAGCTCCTCCCCCTTTACCGATACCACCTACATACCTATTGATTTACCTTTTTTACCTTCTAGAAACCCCCCTGTTTTTCCTCAGTGCCTATTGTCCCAGTAGTCTATTGATCCGGGTATGGTCTTAAATCCTTACCTTCCCCCCCCTTTATCGTCGGATCCCATTGTGGAGCCAGGGTATAGAGAGCTCGAGGAGGATGATTCATCCCTCAACTTGGTCCTTGATTTTATGATCCCTTTTTGTCAAGATAAGAAGGTTTCTATTAAGCTTCCTATTTATTGAGGGAAATCACTCCTTGATACCCCTACATAGCTAGAAGCATCCTCTTCAAAGCCTCCTTCGACTAAGGAGGGGAAGGACTATGCTTGGTCAAGGAGTTTAGGGATTGAAATTTCTCCCTTAAAAACCTGCAGTGGTAAGAAATTTTTGGCACAAAAAACTCTTCAGATCCCTGAGTCAGATCCTTCTACCATTTAAAGTGGGCCTCTTAGAGCGATGAAATACAYGGAGAGGGTGAAGTGATGTTAATACTCTCTCTMAATGTAAGAGGGGTAGGAGGCACCCTCAAAATCGTCTCAGTCCATCGAATCTTGGAACACACGCGACCTAAGATCATTTTCTTTCAAGAAACTTTGGTAAATGAGCAGAAGGCTAGGGATTTTGTTCATCTTTTTYGCCCTTCTTGGGTTTCTTGTTCAGTCAGCTCTTTGGGTAMTTCTGGGGGTYTGGTAGTTGCTTGGGACCCAAGTTTATATACATTGACTCTTTTTCTCACTGTTGGTGGTATCTTGTTAACTGGATTGAGTTTAATAAACAATTAGGAGATTGCCTTGTTAAATATTTATGGGCCATGCAAGGACCAGAATCTCTTCTGGAATTCACTGAGTGAAAGTGGCATTCTATCGATCAAACATCTGATCATCACGAGGGATTTTAACATCATTCTCTCTCCTGAAGAGGCTTTGGGTGGATCTCTCGGAAATGTATTTTCTGGGGATTATTACAGAGATCTCTTTTATAAAAACAAATTGATTGACATCAAGCCAGACAAAGTGGTTCCGACTTGGAGGAATGGTTGCATTGGGCAGGAAGCAGTAGCTCGCGGACTAGATAGGTTTTTGGTAGCCGAAGACCTTCTAATTGATATTGGACTCTACAGGTCTTGGGTAGAGTTTCCTTATATTTCAGATCATGCACCGATACTTCTTTAGATGGAATTACCTCCTGCATATAAACTCTATCCTTTCAAATTTAATGCCCAATGGATACTCAAAAAAGAATTTGTGGATATCGTTAAGAAGGTGTGGAATGAAACGATTTTCCTTTCCAAAGGAGGCAAAAAAATTAGGATCATTCGCAAATTACAAGAACTGAAAAAGAAAAAAAAAACTTAGCATAAGGAGTATCATACTCGGAATAAAGAAAATTTGGTCTCGCTGGAATCAGACATAAAAATAACTATACAATTTCTGGAAGGAGATCCAACTAATCTGGCAGTGACTACAAATCTACGACTTTTAGAATAGGAAGGGAATGACATATTAAGAGCAGAGGAGGAACAATGGCGTTTATGAACTAGAGCACTCTGGATATCCAGCGGGGACAAAAATACAAGATACTTTCATAATCTAGCTTGTTACAACAGAATCAGGAAACATATCTGGGGAATTAAAAGAGCAAACTGTGACCTCTTAACTGGGCATTAAATCATAAAGGAAGAAGTTGTCATCTATTTCAAGGGTTTCTACAAAGCACAGAATAATCAAATCTCAGTCGGTCAATACAAGCTTATTGATTCTTTCCTGTAGATGATAAATGCAGAGGAGTAAGATTCCTTGTTCTACCCTGTCACGTTGGCCAAGTTAAAAGAAGTGTTGTTTCACTTTAAGAAAGAAAAAAGTCCAGGTTTGGACGGGTCGACCTTGAAGTTTTTTATTTTTTCTTTTGAACTAGTTGGGGAAGACCTCCTTGCTATGGTGGAGGAGACTAGAAATCTTGGTGCTATAGCGGGAGGATTAAATGCAACGTTCTTGACCTTAATTCCAAAGGAAAATAATCCAACAACCTTTGATGAGTATCGACCTATCTCACTATGCAATCTGTGCTACAAGGTAATTTCTAAAATAAATGCAAATCGTTTAAAACCCTTTTTATCGAGATCTATCTCCTTTGAACAGATGGGTTTTTTTACAAGGCAACCATATTCAAGATGCCACAGGCATGATGCATGATATCCTTCATAGTATAAAAAATAAACACTTGAAAGCCTTTGTCTTAAAACT
>JASDQU010100195.1:139674-150526 GCA_032191745.1 Picea mariana | reverse complement strand
TTTGTATTCTTGTAGTTTTGGGATTTGTGCCCAAACCTATCATAGTTGTAACATCTTATTGTATTATAGAATTTTGTTGTGTGCCCAACAAAATTACATCTCCAACATCTAATTGAGTTTTTGGATTTTCTTGTATATCCTTCCTCTAGTTTCTTGCAGTCCATTGCCTTATGGCAAAAGCTATGACAAGAAAAGCAATATCCATTGAAGGTGTTTCCATTCTTGATTTTATTTTGGCTTGAGAAATTTGTCATTTGATTTTTTTCTTCCTTTTTTCTTCTGTAGCTTCCTTCCTTAACAAAGTTCATGACTTGTAATTGCTTTGTAATTGCACCTTTTCCTTTTGAGAAGGATGATCCTTGCTCATGTTTGTAAATGGTGCTCCATTTGTCATTGTCTTCTTTCTTATTGTATACAAGACCAGTTTTGTCATCAACTGATATTTGGCTCTTCCAAATCTTATCTAGGATAACTGATCTATTATGGAAAATGACAATCTTATTTGTATTTTCATTCATCTATTTGAGATTGACTATTTCTAACTTTAATATTTGACACAATTCTTCCTTTTTAGTCAACTGAATCTTCAGGGCTTCTTCCACTTCTTTAGCATGTTCAAGATGAGTCTTTAGATTGATGACTATTTCTTGTGTCTCATCCAAGATTTCTTTGTATTTAATAGTTTTTTCATATGTCTTCAATTATTCCATATCTTTTGTTAGATCAAAAACTTTAGTTTTCAATATTTTGATTTCTTCCTCGTATTCTAGCTGAATCCTTTTTAGGTTGATGGCTTCTAATTCAAACATTTGGCATGATTCTTTCTTTTTAGTTATTTGGATCTTCTGGGCTTCTTCCTTTTTCTTTGCTTCTTCAATTTGAGTAATTAGATATGCATTAGTGCTTTCATTTATCTTTTTGAAATTGATGATTTCCAATTCTAACATGTGGTAAGAATTTTCTTTCCTTGTTAACTGGATCTTTAGGTCTTCTTCACTTTATTTAATTTACTCAAGTTGAGTGTTTAGACTATTAACTAATTCTTCTGATTCTTTTAGTACTTCTTTTCTTTTATTATCATGTGTCTTTAATTCTTCCATCTCTTCTATTAGATTAATAACTTCAGTTTTCAATATTTTGATCTCCTTTTCTTTGTCTTCTAGCTGAACTCTCTGTTCAAACTCTTCACAATTAGATTGATCTAACTGTTGAAGTTTCTCCAACTCTTCAAAAGTGCACATAACTATATTTTCAAGATGGTCAAGAACATCCACGGGAACTTTAATATGCATATAATTTCTTGGTTGCATACAAATCTCTTCTATAGCAACTGTAACATTAGTTTTAATATTATATAATTTTTCTTTAGTGATTATTGAGGTATGCCTCAATTCCTTCATATCATTCTGATTAGAAATCTCTTTCTCTATATTATGTTCTTCAATCTGATTGCAATTTTCCTTTTCTTTATCTTGTTCCTTATCTTGATAAGAATTCTCTTCTTCTGAGTTTTGTTCTTTATTATGATAGGAATCCTCTTTATCTGAGTCTTGTTCCTCACTTTGATAAGATTTCTCTTTTTCTTGTGTTTCATTCCAATAACTATTTTCTAGGTTGAGCCATAATTCTTTAACAGATTTGTAGTGCCTCATATT
This sequence comes from Picea mariana, assembly GCA_032191745.1. Classification (NCBI taxonomy): domain Eukaryota; kingdom Viridiplantae; phylum Streptophyta; class Pinopsida; order Pinales; family Pinaceae; genus Picea; species Picea mariana. Next base: position 148,871 of record JASDQU010100195.1, on the reverse strand, counting down.
TTCTTTGACTTGGTCTGACAATCCATCCTGAATTTCTTTTAAAGCTACTGAATTGTTTCTCCTTGCTTCCTTTGTCAATTTGGTTTTTCTCTTTGAAGTAGTTAACTGCCAGGGCTTACGTACTACCGAATCCCAAACTCCAGATCCTCTTGAATTCATATATATTTTCATATTTTCCCTCCATGATAAATAATCTATTCGATCAAATATGGTAGCTTCATTTGTGGAGATAACAATTTGTCCACCCATTTCTTTTGAATCTACCTTCAGTGTTTAAACTGTGCTGAAGGCACCTTCTCTAATACCAATTGTTGAAATGGATAATTGACACTGAGACGGGGGGGTGAATCAGTGTCACAAAATTTTGGACAATTTTCCATTTTTCATAAATTAACTGAACAACAAATATTTATTTCATTTCTCAACCAATATATAAAAGAAAAATATTTTATTTATTTATTTAACTTGAATGAATACATAATATCAATGTTTTACTTTCATCTTCAAACAATTATGAGAGACCCAACTCTCTGTTACAAGACCCAGCTTGTAAACAGGCACCAACCTAATAGAATGAACCTTCATTCAATCCATTATATATAAATATATATACTTCAACAAATTCAACTACACTTTCTTCTCACCATTCCTTCTTGTTTATATAGTCTTCCAACTGGTGTGAATTTGAATCATTATGTCTTTTGATATTTGAACCATTGTACCTTTTCATTTAAATGATAATACTAATCTTTAAATAATATCATTTTCATTTTTATTCTTTATTCATAATGATCATCAATTAACTCTCTTTTAATCATTATTGTTTGTCGGTTCTTTTGTCTTCATGAGTTGATCACAGACCTAGATTGACTCATTATATCGTACTCATGCTTCTGTTGTGTTCTTAGTTCACCAACAAATCATATTTGATCTTTTATCAATTATTTGTATTGTTCTAGTGTTAACTCTCTGTCGAATTAAATCTGTATGAGGTGCTTCCTTCAAACCATTTACATATGACCATATGCCCAAAACCACGGGCTCATTGATTTAATAGATGCCTTTTCTTTTACCCTTATTTCTCTATTCCATACGACCGCATGTGGTGACCAGGCGCTAGGCTAAATAAGTTCTTAATCACTTGTCAAGATCGACGGTCACGTTTTAATCGCACGATGAGATGGACGACTGTCGTTACTTCAGGACTTCGTCCTTCGTGACTTCCAACCTCTTTACAAATCTCTCGAATAAAATACATGTGTCCATAATCTTCAACGGTTAAGAATTCTCTCTGAAGTAGATCGACGGTTAGATTTTATTTTCACGATGAACGGTTCTCATTCATTTCATAACTTCGTGACTTCGGGCATTTGATGGAGGTGAAACACCCAAAGTAAAAACTCCTGGAGTGACGTAACTTGTTGATGTCACTTGTTGACGTGGCACTGATTGAGTGGATACCACATGTCACTTAGATTCATGACTTACGCATACCTGAAGTGACAATTGCACTTTGATACTTGTCATCATCTGATTGCGCCACATGTCCTTGCTGATGTAGATCTCCTCATGTGGCACATGCTCTCCTAGATCTAACAGTTGTCCTAACTCCTGAATGTATCTCAGATTGACAGTTGAGAGAGACTTCGGAACTTCAACCTTCGGGTGAACTCATATGTTCTAAATCCTTTTTCACCGAAGTGTTCAGCGCTGAAGTTGACCATTATTTTGATCCAACGACCATCATGTATTGTCCAAATCTGATGGTCCACATTTAACCCAAAAAATATTAACTCAATCCAACGACTATCGGGAATTCAGGTATTCGGGATCTCAAAACGTTTTCCTTGCTTATCCTCTCCTTCTACTTTCCTTGATCGAACGATCGCAATATTTCTCGAAGTGTTCCTCTGTAACACCCCAGGTTTCAAACCCTCATTTTAAATAATGTATTATTACAATGCTGAGAGGCCTAAGTGCCCAAACAATTATTAAAAGGCCAGTATTCCCAAGAAATGTAGTGTTTTGATCATTATTAATAATAAACACATCATTGGCTGCTAGATGGACAAGGACTAGAGTTATAGGGGAAAATGATTCCACAAGAGAGGGGGCTTGAAGGGATACATGTTTATTCCTATGTTAATTACCTTTTTTTCCTAAGGGAGGGGATCAGTTACGCGAGCTTCTTGGGGAAGGCCAAGAGGTTCTTGATTTCCCCACAAAAATACTTAAACCCATCCCTGGTCTTATTGTGGGGTTGGTCATTGGTCATTGGTCGATGGTCACTGGTTGTTGGTTGTTGTCTCGTCTGCCCCTTCCCTTCTACATTTTCGTAATCTCGATATTTCCCTCACACCCTTCCATGCACTCACTTACCCATCCATTGATCCATCCTCACCTGCGCCTTGGCCTGGTAAAGGGAAAGGAATTGCTGAGAATTAGCCATAGCATAGTTGGTTGTAATGGTCGCTGGTGCAATCCAGCCATGACTTGGGGCCTGCATGTCTGAGATTCGTTGGCCTATGCCCTTTTTTTCTCACAATTGCGAGTCCTGAGAGTTCCAACATTGAGATTCTGGACCATCTGTGCTGGAGGCCCTAGTAAAAGGAGAAGGACTGCCTAAGGGACTGTGTGACAGAGAAGGGTAGAGGTCCATTCTCTTGGGCGGTACAGGCTCGGTAGAAGAGAGATGGGTACTTGGATTGTTGTGTGTGTTGGGTAACCTATGAGATATTGAGAGCTGACTAGTTTGGGAACCCAAGCACACTGTGGAACCATCCTTGTGGATTCATAGCCATGGCTTGGGGGTGACACTACTGTTGTGATTTGGAGTAGTGGTGTCTATGGTTGGGTGGAACGTCATTGGTCTGCTGCGAGTTGATGTCGCCTTTTTATAAAGATAAGTGCTCTTTGTTGTGATATTATTATTTGTGTATGAATGTATTCCACTGTGTATTTTAATTATCATTTAACTAAATCTTAGACTATGCATGCTTGTTGGATATTGCTGTGCATGTCATTAAATCTTGTATCTTATGCATGCTTATTAATTAAAGAAGGTATTTGTAAGGGTATGAAGTTCAAGGGTGGGATTGAAGGTAGCATGCCCCGGCCTTTGGGTGGCTGGGGATGTTATAGATTGATATCAAATGTTTTGGTTGAAAAATTGGACTGGTATGGACCGAGTCTGTTGGTCATAGTCTCGTGGTCGAGATCGAACTCTGACCATGAAGTTGAAAGATCAAGAGGAATGGCATTGTAGAAACTATGCAGGAGATAGAACGTCAGAGATCTGTTGTAAGGGGTTCGAAGGATCGTGACCATCCCCTTCGAATTCGGGAGAGATCACCCCCATATGATCAGGAGAAATCCAAGATCGTTGGATCAGAGGATAAGGGAACATGGATCATCCAATGAAAAGGAAGCAAGGGTTAAGGTCACAACCTTAATATCCCATTGGAGAGAGAGATAAACAGACAACAAGAATTGTGGGGAACCAAGTTGCATGGGATTTTATTCCTCATGGTGGTCCTGCAATCCAAAACACAATTTCACTGAGGGGGTTACGTGTCAGCGTCAGGAGAATTATAGGGTGAAAAGCGGGTTACTCCAAACCACCGATGAATGCCCCTGCAAATGGAAAGAAAGTAAGTGATGTGACATGTTGGTGCTTGAACATTGAAACTCTGTGTAGCCGAAGTAGCTAGGAACCATCGATCTATAGGAGGACACACATCAATCGATCATGTGCTCTGGATAAAATGCTCTGGGAAAAAATGAGAGAGGAGGAGGTTTGAATTTTGAGACTTCTGAAACTTGAAGACCTGAAAGGATCTCATCCATTGATCTGCTGAGAGCCACGTGTTGCTAGATCCAGGGCTTCGGATAAAAGCCAGTGGGGCCAGATAAGTTTTGAAGTTTGAGATTTCCAAAGTTTGGATTCCTAAAGAAATCATAGTCGTCGATTCATGGGAGACATGCATCAATAGATCGTAAACTTCAGATAAAAAAATTTCAAAAAAAAGGTTGAGGTTTGAGATTTTCGAAGTCCGGAGTCTAGAAGTAAAACATAACCGTCAGATTAAGGAAGACACATGGTGTAGATCTGTGGACTCCGGGTGAAGACTCGAAGTGAATATTAGTCGTCCGATCTAGGAGGACACATGGTGACATATTGGCTCGTTCGAAAATTCATAGTTCGAGAGGATTGGAAGTGTGCTAGTATGAAAACTCCCAAAGTCCTAAAGCTCGAAGAGCCAAAGTGATGGGGCACGATGACGTCACCTAGAAGTGATGTGGACCTTGGAATTCTCGAAGTGATGTGGCTTATGGACGTCACCTAGGATGACATGGACACATGGGATGTGTGCCACATGTCAGTAATTTTTGAGCATTTGGAGTATTGAAAGGTCAGTTAGAACATGACATGTGGCATTCACCTGATTGGGCCACTTGTCTGCTTCCAGTATTTCACCACATGGTGACAGATCATGTAGTCTAGAGACTGAGCACTCTAGAGGGTAAAGGTGTGACAGGTTGCATTGGGTCAAAAAATCCTGAAGGCCGGAATACTTATCGACCGTTGATTCCAGAAGACACACGTCGAAGGATCGTTGACTCCGGGTAAAAGCATTACGGGAGGAGACAAGCGAGGAAAGTTGAGACTCCCGAAGTGCAGATTCCCGAAGTGGATCTCGATCATTGATCATGAAAGAGGATGAGGACCGTTGATCTGGTCCTGGTTGAAAGTTCCAAAGTCCCGAAGCTATGGACAATCACTTTTTCAGCTAAGCGCAGGGTCATGGCTGTGGTCATATGTAGATTGAGAGCTGAGGGAAGGAGGGTTAAGGGCCAAATTGGTTGTCCTTGAGATAGAAAAGTGTTAAGGAAGGATTTAGCCGTGGTTTCTAGTCGTGGTCACCTGGGAAGTGGTTTGAAGGAAGCACCTACACAGGATGAAATTTTGTTTCAGCCAAGGATAACAAGACACTGTTATTTTCAGAGAATGGGGATATGGTCTCCATGAACAAAAAAAATAAAGATACCTATAGCATGGTTTGGAAATTTTGTTTATCATATGCATAATTCTAACAAAATGGTCGCTTGCACATTTTGTAGAATTAATGGGTTTAAACACATCAACTCACGATGCGTATTGATGAAATGGAAGAAGGTGAGGGAGTCTCTACTCATGATAAGGAGGCCAAGGGCCATAATACTAGAGTTGGAAATGAAGAGACAGAGTCCAATGGATGCAAGGGAAAAGGAGAGAAGGAAACGTTAATAGAAAAGGTAAGAAGCCTAAAGATGGAATTGCAAAGCTACAAAGCATATAATGAGAGACTGATGAGAGAGAAAAGTCAGATAAATGCTCGAGTGTTGCAGAGCTTAAATAAGTTGCAAAGGCGAATGAGGAAGGGATCAAACTCAATACAAGAGGAAGGATGCAAGTTTCATGAAAGAAGATATGCTCGTGGAAGAGCTAGTTATTCCAGAACTGTTAGTAGAGCTCATGGAAACCACTCACCTCCTTACTCAGAAATAAATTTTGATGCATCAGATGATCCCATAAGCAGTCCAGAGTGTCCCTTGTCAGACAACAAAGAAGGAAACAAGAGGATATAGTTTGCAAGGAGAGTTGAGGAAGCTCAATCCACCTTACTTCAATGGTGAAATAGAAAGGGAAGATGATGTTGAAGCATGGTTTCTTGGGCTCCAGAGATATTTTTAGTTTCATAACTATTCATCAAACCTAGAAGCTAGGATTGCCACCTACCATTTGCATAGGAAGGCTATGATGTGGTGGGACCAAATGAAGCAAGTGGAACATGTTAATGAAAGTAGGATCACTTGGAAACAATTCAAGAATTACTTCCAGAATGAGTACCTCTCAGAGCATTTCTATGACAATAAAATGCAGGAGTTCTTTGAACTCAGGTTGGGAAGCATGAATATAATGGTAGAGTATGAGAAGAAGTTATTGGGATTGTTAAAATATGTCAAGTTCATTGGTGATGATAAAGTGAAAATACAGATATTTCTAAGTGGATTTCCAACCTTTTATAAAGAAAAGATCAAGTATGATGAACCTAGGACCTTGACTGAGGCCATCAGGAAGGCTAAATTCCTATATGAGCAAGGCTAGGGAAGAGAATCCCTATAGAAATCTTGGAAGGACAAGAAGAATGAGAAGTCCTATCAGAGGAGGAAAGGATTCAAACCTCCCTTCAATAGGAATGGGCCTAATATAAATCAACAAGATCAATATGCTAAGGGGGAATCCACGAAATAAGATTCCTTGGGAAAAAGGGGTAGACCACCAATCCAATGTTGGGGATGCAAAGAATATCACCCATACAAGGATTTCCCACACAAAAAATGATCTGAAAATGATAAAGGCTTGTATTCTTGAAAATATTTGCAAGTTTTAATTTAAGTGTTCTTATGCAAAAGGATCAATTTGCAAACAAAAATTTTATAGAAATTACACATTCAAGATGCATATAATAAGAAGCAAATAAAAGTGAACAGAAAACACATAACACAACAAATGATAAAGGAGTTCACCCCTCTCTTGGGCTACATCTCCTGGTCCAGCTTCCAATGGATCTTTTGTATTATTTGCTCAAAGTGATGAAATATGTGCTTTACAATGCTAAAAATGCCAAATAGATGGCTCCAATGGCTTTAAAATGTCCAAAAACCCCTAGCTGGGCTTTTTCGGCACCTGGTTTGGCAAAAAATTGAAGAAGATAGGCTTCCTAGAAGTTCCCTTTCTAACTTGTTGTCTCTGGATCGCCAAAATGCACCTCTGTGCCCTCAACTTAGCATCTGCACTCATATTTGTGTTGAAACCTAGCACCAGGCGCAACTGAAAAACTGTGCGAACTGTATGACGGTTAGGGTGCGCCTAGCCCCTAACTGCCAAAACTGTGGACATATGGGTCACCATGTGACCGCACTCGCACATAAAGAAAAGGGTCAGGTTTAAACTTGTGGAAACACGCTAAGTGGCCAAGCAGGCGGGCCCAAATTCATTTGAAAATGTGCGCGGGTAGGTGATTATATGGTGGTTTATGTGATCGGGGGCCGGGGCTTAGCCCCGGCCCGGATCGTGCCCAAATCAAAACTTATTGCAATTCAAATAATTTTTAAAACATATACATGTTAAGAATCAATGGTGGGTGCATCAATTGGGCGACCCTTCCCAAGGCTCTTCCCCTGCCCGGAGGTCGCGAGGTCGAGTCCTGCCAACTACATAAATTTTAACCCATTGTCCAGGTGACATGTGGCAGCCCTTGTTTGGGCCACGTGTCACCAATCCATTCGCCACCAATGCCACGTGTCAAAAAAGATTCATCGTCCAACTGCCAACCAACACCTACCATGTGTCGCATGACCCTGCCAAGTGTTGTACGACCCCTGCCATGTCAGTTTCTGTACGGACTGTACGGATTGTACAGTCAGCACATTTTTTTTGCCTATTTGACGATTTGAACAGAACGCGATATCTCTCTCATCCGACGTTTGTTTGAACCCAAACGAGTTGCGTTGGGTTCATGATGATGAGTCCTACGTACCCATTTGATTTGGAGTGATTCTAAGGACTTTGAATTTTGAGCAAAATTTGATCCCCTGGATCACACCTCCCCATTGGAAAGCTTTTGGACCTCCAAAAGACTATTTTCAGTCTATCTAAGGATGAGGGTATAGTTTCCTCACCTTTCCAACCTCAATCCACTTGGATTTGCTTGGATTTGTGCCTTTAAGACCAATTCGAAGATATTCCACATTTCCTCGTTTTGAAGTTCTCATTCTCCTGTCAAGGATTGTGTCTTCATGTAGTTCTGTAAGATATTATGGGGAGAAATCATCTATAGAAGGAATCTGAACATGTTCTCCTTGATCATCAATCAAAGGACGCTCATACAATTTCAAATTCTCAACATTAACAACTGCATACATTTGCATATAAGGAGGTAAATCCAAACAGAAGGCATTGTTACCAATCTTGTCAAGAATCTTGAAAGGACCATATAATTGGTTTCAGTTTTTTACCTTCTCCTTTAGGACACTCCTTACTAATGTAAATCCAAACTTCATCTCCAACTTGGAAACTGTGATCAACACAATGCTTGTCATGTCTAGTCTTGTACTTGGCTTGACTCTTTTCTAACTGCTCTTGTACCATTTGATGTATCGACTGAATTTGTTCAATGAAATTTTCTGCCCTATCAATGTCATATTGACCATCAATAGCAATATCCTTCCCAAAGATAAAATCTAAAGGAGATTTGGGCAAATAGCCAAAACATGCTTCAAATGGCGATGTTTGAGTTGAAGAGTGCTTAGCCCGGTTGTAAGCATGTTGAATGTAGTGTAAATGCTCATCCCAAAGTTTAGGATGCTTGCTGCAATAACCACGAAGAAGATGCACCACTGTTCTATTAACCACTTCTGTCTGACCATCGGTTTGTGGATGAAAAGATGTGCTCTTTTTCAGTTTGGTGTCCATGAGTGCCCATAAACTCGACCAAAAGTTTCCAATAAATCAAGAATCTCGATCATAAATAATGGATTTAGGCAATCCAAAATGTACCCAAACATGCTGAAAGAACATTTGTGCCATTTGGTCAGCTGTAACCTGCTTCTTACAAGGCATCAAAATACACATTTTTCTAAATCGATCAACCACAACATAAAGATAATCATGATTTCTTTTAGACATAGGTAGACCTCCTACAAAGTCCATAGAAATACTTTCCCAAGGACAAGAAGGAACTGAAAGTGGAGTATACAAACCCAAATTTTGATTGCTAGGTTTGCTTGTGGCACATAACGAACATCCTTGAACATATCTTGAAACACTTTCATTCATTTTAGGCCAATAGCAGTACCTTTGCAAATTAGCCACCCTCTTGCCTACACCAAAGTGACCAGCAATAAGAGAAGAATGGGCTTCTCTTATTATGTTGATTCTTTCACCCTATGGAATACATAGCTTGCCAACATGATACAAAATATTATCATGCACATGGTAATCCAATTCCTCAACATGGTTAGAATGACACAAAGTTCCATATACTTCTTTAAAATCAGCATCTAAAGCATATTGCTCAACATAACTCTCATGCATGATAGGACTATGCTTAAGAATAACTGAAGCACTAATAATAGGCCTTGAAATCATATCA
>JASDQU010100195.1:111947-134582 GCA_032191745.1 Picea mariana | reverse complement strand
AAGCAGAGTACCAGTCCAATATGATCGAGGTGAAAGGTAAGATCATAAATCAGCCTATTTCTATTTTGATTGATTCAGGAGCAAGTCATTGCTACATTGATCCTAAGATAGTGGATAGATTACACTTGGAGAAAAGTAAACTTGGAAAAGCAAGTTTGGTTCAGTTAGCTACTGGAACCAAAAGGAGAATCCATGATATGGTCAGAATTTGTTCCATAAGTATTAATGGCGTGAATACTAGCATCGATATAAATATCATACCATTGGGGTCTTATGATGTTCTGATTGGGATGGATTGGTTGGACAAGCATCATGATGTCCTAGATTGTCATAACAAGACATTTACATGTCTTGACGAAAATGGAAAATAGAGCACTGTGAAAGGCGTTCCAAGACCCATCTCTATAAGGGAGATTTTGGCCTTATAGCTGAAAATATGTTTTAGAAAAGGATGTCAACTGTATGCAGCTCATGTGGAAGATCCAGATAATACAAAGGGGCCAAGACTTGAAGATTTATCGGTGCTACAAAAATTTGAAGATGTATTCCAAGAAATACCTGGATTGCCACCAAGGAGGGAGATATATTTCTCAATTGACTTAGTGCCAGGAACTTCCTTGGTGTCAAAAACACCTTACAAAATGAGCACACTAGAGTTAAAATAATTACAAATGCAGTTGGAGGAATTGTTGAAAAAAGGGTACATACGTCCAAGTGTTTCACCTTGGGGAGCACCAGTACTTTTTGTCAAAAATAAGGATGGAAACTTGACGCTAGGTATCAACTTCTGACAATTGAACAAGTACACTATAAAGAACAAGTATCCTCTACCCCGAATTGATGACCTCTTTGATCAACTAAGAGGAGTAAAGATATTTTCAAAAATTGACCCGAGGGAAAGATACCATCAAGTAAGAATCAAGGAAGAAGACATTCATAAGACAACCTTTAGGACCAGGTATGGGCATTATGAATTTGTAGTGGTGCCATTTGGACTGACCAAAGAACCAACTGTCTTCATGTGCTTAATGAATGGCATATTCAAAAATTATTTGGACAAGTTTTTCATAGTATTCCTCGATGACATACTTATCTATTCTAAGTCTGAAGAGGAGCATGAACATCACTTAAGACTAGTATTACAAGTAATGAGAGAACATTGGTTGTATGCCAAATTGAGTAAGTGTTATTTTTATCAAAAGCAGATCCATTACTTGGGACACATTATTTTAGAGCAGGGCATAGCAATAGATCCAGAGAAGATCGAAGCCATTAGAGGATGTCCAACACCCAGAAATGTGTCAGACGTCAGATCTTTTATGGGATTAGATGGCTACTACAGAACGTTCATAGTAGGGTTCTCTAAGATTTCTCATCCCATCACTTCTTTGCAAAAGAAGGGAACTAAATTTGAATGGACACTCAATTGTGAATTTTTTTTTAATTTGTTGAAGGAATTACTTACTAGTGCACCTGTGTTAAAGATTGCTGACCCAAATGAAATTTTTGTGGTATGTACAGACGCATGCAAGGAATGACTTGGGGGAGTCCTCATGCAAAATGGACATGTCATTGGATATGAGTTCAGAAATATTAAGGAACATGAGAGGAACTATGCCACACATGACTTGGAACTTGCTGCCATTGTTCACGCCTTGAGCATGTGAAGACATTATCTCATGGGGAAGAAATTCGAATTAAGAACAAACCACATTGGCCTGAAGGATATTTTTGAACAACCGACCTTGAATGCCAGGCAAACAAGATGGCTGGAATTTTTAAGTGAGTATGACTTCAATATCAAGCATATCAAGGGGAAGGAGAATAAAGTTTCCGATGCACTTAGTAGGAGAGTGCATCTCATGCATGCTACTGCTGTCACTATACATCAGTCAGAATTGAAGAGCATAATTTTAGATGGTGTTATAACCCTAAATTGCACCAAACATGCTTACCTGGCATCAGGCCATCTTAGACTCCTTCTTTGCCAAAAAACTGTTGAACAACTCTTTAAAAAACCTCTTTTATAAAGGCCCACGTGCCCTACTCCATTACTGCACGAGTGTACATGCTAGCTAACCTAAAACAACCCGCGTGTACCTACAAAAGCATGAAAAAGGAAAGTTGTCGACGAAACACACAGCTTTGGGTGAGTTAACTAAACCTTCCGGCCATGCAAGGGTGAAGGTTCGACCAAATACCTAGCTCCTTCTAGCCTATAAAAGAAGGGGTAGGGGTACCATTTGGAAGAAGGAGAATATAGTAAAGAAACTCTACTCAATTTTATATTCCTATTGTCCCAACCCTTTAGCCATACGTGCACCAATACAGAGCAAAGAAGTTGGAGGACATTTGAAGAGGAGCCCAGGATCAGGTTCGTGTAGCAGTGGGCGGTCTCGAAATTGTAAGTTGATTCATTCAAAGTAATAAAAAAATGCTTTTCCCGTCCCACTTTATGAGTTCTTGATAGTTTGTTAAATGCATGTTTGAATCTCTAACCTATTAGTCTGTAGGTAAAATGCATGTGTAGTTTGTTACTTGTTTTGTATGCAGGTCAGCCTTGGGAGGAGAACTGCTAACAAGTGATCAAGTGTGAAGAAGGATTGACATTGAACACCTGAGACAAGGTATGTTGGTCTAACCATGTATTTGTTGAAAAGAAATAGGGATTAAGTCTGGGGACGAAGGTAAAAAATATATTTCTTTTGGTCATATCTGCATGAAAAATATAACCCTAATTGCTAGTCCGTAGGGGGATTTCCCACCACAACAGAATTGGCAACCGTACCGGGGAAGTCTCTAGGGTTCCTTGGAGTATTTTTTGGGTAGTTTTAAAAACTGGCTTTCTTTCTTGTTTTTGAAGTTTCTACACAATCTAAGTTAACAGAGATTTCGGTCTTCCATACCATCCATCTTTGTTGTTTTCTTGACTGTATCTTTGTTTTTTTATCGAGACCCACAGAGGTACATGTGGCCTATAGAAGGTCTGCATGCGTGTACCCATGCTCTACTCTCTTACAGCTAGCGTGTACACGCTAGCTGAGGAAGTAACAGTAGCATGTAGTCTTCTGAAAAAAAATTTGAGGCAGTCATCCTCTTCCCTGTCAGAATTTGTCATTCTCATGGGTTTTCTGGAACTCTTTCAAGTCTTAGTTGATTGCAGTCTATATCTTAGGTGTCATTTCAGATTGGTTTGTTTTACAATTTTTATTTTCCTTGAATTTTTTTCTTTTCTTTTTGTTAAAGAAAGTGTCTGAGCCCTCAAGAGATCCTGGTTCTCAGTATCAGTGGTCTTTTCCAGGTTTGGATTGCTTGTTTTTTATTTTTTCCAAATTTTTAGAGGTCCACGCAGCTTGTATAAGTCCAACACGCGTGTACATGCCCTCTGACACTGAACATCTCGCATGCACACAGTTGTTGTTGAGCTGTCAACAGTGTGCTTGTGGAGAATAGTTTTTGTGCAAGGAAAGGAAATCATCTTTTCCCTTGACAAGACTTATTCCTCTCAGGATCTAGAATCTTTGTTATAACAGTTAGTAGCTTAGGTTTGATCTCAACCATAGCTTTCTTTTTCATTTTAAAAGTTTTCATGAAATTTTCCTTTCGTAAGGTTTTTAGACAAGTGTAAGAGTCCATTTTTAAGTTGTTAGTGTGTAATTCTTAAAGAGATTCTATGCGATCTACGCTTAGGCCAAAAGTTTTTATTGGTTTTGACTTGTTGGTATTTTTCCTTTTTGCTTTGTAAGCATTTCAAATAAAAAAAAATCTTTTCTTTCTTTGTTTGGTTGAAAAGTGTTGTGCTGCATTAGTAACCAGGGAAAAGTATTTTCTTTCATAAGTTCTGGGTAGTTTACTTAGATCATAAGTAGCTCGTAGTCGAGTGAAATATTTCTTTGAGTTTGCTGTCCAAAAATCTTAGAATTTTTATTTTTTTAAATTTGAAAAGTTTTTAAAAGTAAAGGTTTTTGTTTCCAGTTTTCTGTCCTTTTTTACTTTCGTCTTTCAAACATCACTAGTTTCACTTTCATAACCTTTGACATAAGACACGCCATAAAATTAACGCTAAATCTAAAATCCATCAGAATTTTATGTTTGTAGGGTCAATCAACTAGTTCAGGATTAGGGCCTTGAATTAGGTTGGAGAGGAAACTCTTCAAGGCCATTTAAATCAAACATTGGAGTTTGATTTAGGGAGTGTCAAAGTCCAGTATCATGAAATTTATCCGAGACCCCCCTCTAACACAGGAGATAAACATGAGGTCGTGTGCAGAAAGGTAGTGGAGATAACCCCTCCAAAACTGGACCAATCGTAGTGGAGAACAGATATAGAGGGCTTGTTTTGGGATTCCGTTGATTGCATCTTCCATAGAGCTTCATGGGGCTCAAATCCATTCGAGGTCCTCAGTTTTCTTCCATATCACTTACTCTTGATACCCTTGATAGGTTTCAAGCTCGATACCCTACTCATTGTGGTCTACCCAACTTTTGACTGTACCTGCCTGGTGACTGTTCGCGCGCTGGCAACCTAGTTGCCCATATTTTTAGGACTTACACAAGTGACTGTGGGGGTATACCACGGTACCTAGGACAGACATCGGGCCACTCTTTGCAGAGTATACTTGGAGGGTTCTTCTATGTTCAAGTTGCACTTGCACCAGTAAGTTGCTCTAGTGTTGGTTGTTGTAATTGTTCTTCCAATTAGTTTAGTGTTTGTCTGTCTTATCTTAGGGAATTTTTTAGTGTGTGTTGTTTTTGAATGAATAGAATGCCCTAGGGTGTCTTTTGATTTTCTCACATAGAGGAGGATCATGAGCTCCATCGGTCACGAAGGCTTCTGGGCCTGTCGCCGGTTACACTGGAGCCACCCCCGCCACCACTAAGGTGAAAACTAGACCAACAAGGGTCTTTTGAAGCGACCAGGTCACACGAAATTGTGCCTGACCAACATCTGGAGGAATCGACTGTTTTGGACCTGGGAAAGAAATCTCTTGGCCTAATTGAAACCCCAACCACTGATCTCTCGGTACCCCTCATCGTACTGATTTATCCTTACGAGTGCCAAACAATGTCACACGGAACAATGGAAACAAATGTTGTTACTACTTTTGGGAATTCATCACTTCCCACTACGGTTGTCACCACAGGAGCATTTCCACCTCCTAACCCACCGTCATCAGTTTAATCCACCATGGTATTGACCGCCTCTACATCGTACAGTGGTCCAATCCCATCTCTGATGGTGTCCACACCCCTTTTCACACCAAGTGCGACAGGCCCTCTGTTCTCATACATGATGCCTACAGGTACAAGTCCTGTACTTTCCTTCTCCACTTTATAGACTTCAGGTCTTGGGGTAGGGAACTCTAACACTCCTCTGCAAGGCCACATGGGGGGCACTTCTACTCCCTTTAACACTTTCCCTTACGGAGGAGGTCATATACCTCCTTCGTCCCCTTCACTCGATGGTGCGCACCAGCCATCTGCCGGGCCACCTGCACACCATAGTTTATTTGGAGCAGGGAGTCAAGGATCACCTTCACATAATATACTAGTCAGTTTGACACCATTTTATTTGTTCAGTGCATTTGGTAACAAATCCTTCTCGTCAACTGATTTCTTGACTAGGGGCAATCTTGGTTTCGGACAATCTATTCCTATGCAGGGTACTATTTTTGCATAGGGGGCACACCCAGGAACTTCTTCCACATCAGGGCCTTGGAATTCTTGGCAGGGATCCATTCCCTCGTCAGAAATGCTAGTTTGGGGTAATTCTTCTCACAATCAATGGAACCCCAGACAACACACCATGCCTATCCCTCCAGGACCAACATGGGGCAACCCTTCCCAAAGTCCTCTGAATTTCATGCATGCCCACCCATCTATGTCCTATTTTGGGAATCATTCGATGATGTCTCCTCACACGAAAAATATGTATGCTAGTCATGCCCATGGGTTTTACCAGAATCCAGGCCAACAGCTGAAAATTTCCTGGCAACCTGGTGCCAGTCAAACTCCAGGCCCCTTTTTCCTTGGTTATCACCAACAACCCAAACTACCTTTCCTAGCAACCTTGCATTTGTCAGACTTGACATGGTTGTTGAATGAACCTATCTGTCATGATCTACGTTGGCCTCTTATGAAGACGAAGTTTCATTCGGACATACCAAAGTTCGAGGCTAAACCTAACGAAGATCCAGGCGATCATGTGACTACCTTCCACCTTTGGTGCTCATCTAGCTCATTGAAAGACAACTCCGTACAGTTGCGATTGTTTCAATGCACTCTCATTGGGAGTGCCACAAAATGGTACATTGAGCTCAATCACTCAAGATACTCTTCCTTCGACGAATTGGCTATGGATTTCCTTAACCATTTCCAATTACTAGTGAAATACAACGCTGATATAGAATTGCTGGCCAATTTCTCACAGACAAAAGCGGACCATATCTCTGATCACATTCGAGTATGGTGACGTAGGAAGAGTTTAATTAAGGTATCAGTCCCACCAACATTCCTTCTTGAGTGGTTCCTTAAGTCTTTGGTCCTACAGTTATCCAAAGACGCCTCAACATCGAGAGTATTTTCTGAGGAAGACGCCATCATGAGAGCTCAACAACTTGAGCTAATCTATTCTCAGTCTAGTTTACTATATGAGATCTTTCCAGATGCACCACGCTTAATACTAGATAAAACTAGACAAAGAGCTGGACCACATGCCGATGGTATTGCTAGTTTTGTACAAACAAATCCCGCTGAACAACTGACGAATCAGTTGCAACAATTGTTTATACAACACATAGCGACCAACCAAACTACTACTTTGGCTACTCCCCCTACCAAAACGTCGAATGTACACACTATGCAATTGACTAACCTGAAGGCCACCCAGTAGCCTTAAGGAAAGAAAAAACAACGAAAGAAGGGTAAGGGGGATAAGAAACCCATAAATAATGCTGGCGAGGGAAATACTGAAAAATGGAAGGTGAGGTATCCATGCAACCTGTGCATGGAAGACCCCCTGACCCACCTATGTCCTCAGCTTGCAAAGGCCCAAAAGTTTGTGACACAACAACAACTTGCCATGTTAACCAATCCATTCCAACATGGGCAAAATCTAACTCAAGCCTCTATAAGGATGGAAGGGGGCAGTCAAAGACCCCCTCCATCTTCAAATAACCCCACATCCCTGAATGTATATATGGTGAAGGGTGATGCTTTTCTATCGACTAGAGTGCACGAATACAGTCAACCAAGCACTTCTGAGAAGGGAAAGGAAGCCGAACTCCCATCTCTTCCTCTACAGATTGAGAAGATGTTGGGCGAAACAATGACACACATCCCCAAAGGCACATTCAAGAGAGCTTATCACAACCCTAATGCAAGGGCTGCCCAAAACTATTCTATGGTGGAATATTTATCACAAACCTCTTGTGCGATGTCTGCTTTGGAGGTTCCCCAAAGCTGCCCTTCCTAGAGGAAATCTTTGTTAACCACTTTAGGATCTATCGGGACTTATAATTTGGGTAAAATCATGCTAGATACAACCAAATTAAAACCTCGTCTACCTTACCATGTAGCATTTCAAATAGCAGTGGCTTATCCCACGAAAAATTTCACAAGGAATATCTTTTGCACGGTGGTTGATGAGGGTGCCTCAACATGCATTATGTCGTTGGCATGTTGGAAGGCCATTGGCCAGCCCATTTTGTCTTCGTCACCTACTCTCCTCACAGCTTTTGACAGTCATTCATTCTGACCACATGGTATCATTCCCTCTTTTCCCATGCAGTTAGGAGGGAAGACCGTGTGCATCGAGGTAGAAGTAGTTGATGCCCCCCTCGACTATAACCTTTTGTTAGGAAGGAGTTGGACTAATGCCATGCAAGCCATGGTTGCTACATTTTTTCGGGTCTTGTTGTTTCCACATGAGGGCTGGATTGTGACCATCGATCAATTGTCTTTCTCTAGACCTGACCCTTCATTGGGGGCATCCACGGTCCCAATGATTGATAATCCTCAACTAGGTGTGGTGAACGTAGGGGTGGGTTTGTGCCCATATTTGATGGGTACCTTCGATTACCCGTCCCCTCAAAGTGATATCAAGTTTATATCCAGTCACCATAAGGTTCAGATTTTTCAAGTTTCGTTGTTCCGCACGACATACTTCAATGATCCATGGATACTTCCTTCCCCATCCACCACGATGGATGGGACAGGGCACTCGGGCATGTCCATACCCTTTTCCACAGCTGAAGTAGCCTACTCTTTAGTCCAACAAACTTCAGCCAATATAGATTCAACTCTTGCACAAGAGTTCGATCTACTTCTAGAGCCTATTTGGGCTCAAGGTTCTCTTGCTCACACCGACTCATTAGAATTAGTCTTTCCCTTTGATGAGGAAATAATTGAATCAATGACCCATCCGGACAAACCCTGGGACGATCTTCATCACAGATTATACTTCCTCCCAGAGTTAAGCTGAACCGAGGCAAGATAATTCACCGTGACTATGACGGTAGATAGGTCTTGTCCTATTAATCCTTTAGCTACAAATGAGGTTTATGCTGAGGGTAATATGGAAACTATCGTTGAAACCTTACCTATCAATATCTCCCAAAACCTTGGTGTTGTAGAGAATGTTTTCATTGGAGCTGACTACTCCCCTGGAGAGATTCAACTCTATACAGATATTTTTAAATAATTCTGTGATGTTTTTGCCTGGTCTTATGAGGAAATGTCAGACATCGATCCAAAAATAGTCGAACATGAAATCACAACTTACCCTGAGGCGAAGCCTGTTCGGTAGAAGCTTCGTCCAGTTAATCCGAGGAAAGCAGCAGCCATTAAAGTTGAGGTTGAGAAATTGCTAAAGGCTGGTTTTATCTATCCTATCCACTTGACCCAATGGGTGTCAAATCTTGTGCCGGTCAATAAAAAGCAAGGCACGATTCATGTATGTACCGACTTCCATGATTTGAATAAGGCATGTCCCAAAGATAATTTTCCCACACCATTCATCGACCAGATCATTGATGAATGTGCTAGCTGTGAGGCCTTTTCTTTCATGGATAGTTTTTCGGGATATAATCAAATACAAATCAAACCCAAAGACCAGCACAAAACGACATTCATTTGTCCTTGGGGTACGTTCACATATCATAAGATGCCTTTTGGTCTTAAAAATGCTGGAGTGACTTTTCAGTGGGCCATGTCTTTTGGTTTCCATGAACTCAAGCATATAGTTGAGGCCTATTTAGATGATTTAGCATCTCGATCTCCCAAGAGAACAAATCATCCCACCCACCTCCGACTTATCTTTGAACATTGTTGCTACTTTCGTATTCGCTTAAATCCAAACAAGTGCAGCTTCTGCGTAACGTCAGGACGTTTTTTAGGTTTCATTGTATCAACAACAGGGATCATGGTCAATCCTCTCAAGGTGGAGGCAATAATTCAGTTACCTCCCCCACACACAATTCTTCAACTTCAGAGTCTACAAGGCAAGGCGAATTTTCTAAGGTGCTTCATTGCCAACTATGCTGAAATCACCAAGGGCTTTATGCACTTACTGAAGAAAGACGTTCCCTTTTACTGGGATAATGCCACTCAACGCTCTTTCGATGCATTAAAATATGCCCTCACAACTGCCCCTCGACTCCGACCACCTAACTATAATAAAGATTTCTTATTATATCTAGCTGCAATAGAGTCAACCATTGGCATGGTGTTAGTTCAGGAGGATGACTTGTTCTAAGAATAAGTGATCTATTACCTGAGCTGAGGCCTTGTAGGACTGGAACTCAATTACTCTCATATAGAAAAACTTGCGTTGGCAATAGTTCATGTTGTTCAACAGTTCTGTCATTATGTTATGGTTTGCAAGACTACCATCATTGTTGTCGTGAATCCATTCCAGTACATGTTGACATGACGGGTAATAGGCTGAAAGATCAGCAGATGGATAGTCATCCTCCAGGAGTTTGACTTAGAGTTCGTTTCAGCGAAATCACTGGTCTTTGCAGAACTTATTTTGGAACTTTTGGTCAAATCAGGTGACGTTGTTCCTGAAGAATCGCCTATCCGGGGAGATATGTTTTTGATCACATCTTCATATCCCTGGTATGGAGATATACTTATCTATCTCCAGAATTTGAAGTGCCCCACCTTTTCTTCTCGTGACGAGTGTCGACGCATACGGCATCAGGCTAAAAATTATCTCATACTTAATGATACGTTGTATCGGAGAGGTGTAGATTGTATCCTATGCCGATGTCTCACTCATGAGGAAGTAGTTATCATGCTTAACGATTGCCACACCAGAGCATGTGGTGGTCATTTGTCTGGGTTGGCACTAGCCCAAAATATTCTACTAGCAGGTTACTTCTGGCTGACACTAATCAAATATTGCATCGAATCGGTCAAAAAGTGTCACCCGTGTCAAATATTCTCTCGAAAGATGAGGGCACACCCCGTTCCCATGTTTTCTGTCATCACAGTTGGTCCCTTCACCAAGTGGGGGATTGATTACACTACATGAAACCCTCCTTCAGCAAGGGGGCACCACTATATCATCGTAGATGTCAACTACTTCACAAAGTGGGTTGAATCTATGCCAACATTTAAGGATGATGAAGAGACTACAACTCTCTTTCTTTTCAAACAGATAATAGCAAGGTTCGACGTCCCGAGGGAGATTGTCATTGACCATGGCAGTCACTTTAAGAACCAAATGATGACCAAGTTAACATTAAATCTTGGGTTATGGAAAGAGAATTCATCACCCTACTACCCCCAAGCAAATGGTCAGGTGGAAGCAGTAAACAAATCTCTTAAGACCATCCTATAACGAACGATTAACTCAGCCAAGTCAAATTAGTATTTGATGTTGTACTCGGCATTATGGGCCTACCAAACATCTATTAAGACTGCAACCAGTTTTTCACCTTTTCAACTCGGATACGGGTTGGAAGAAGTCTTACCTATTGAATTTCAGATCCCGTCTCTAAATTTGGCAGTACAATTATTGCCAGACACTCCTCCACTTGAAGAACGATTAGTATACCTTGAGCAGCTCAATGAGCAGCATTGTGATGTGGCCCTGGCCAACGAGGCTCACAAACATAAGGTCAAGTTTTAGTATGATAGGCCCCTTCATCCTCAGAGTTTCTCTGAAGGTGACCTTGTCCTGGTCTATGACCAAGATAAGGACCCCCTGGGGGTAGGAAAATTCAAACCCATGTGGTTCGGACCTTTCATCATAAAAGAGGTTTTAAAAAAGGGCCCTTATTGTCTGGTTGACTTTGAAGGGAATGTGTTGGTAGAGACTAGAAATGGGCTCTACCTCAAGAAGTATTACTCATAGGAAGTTCACCATGGGTAACATTTTGTAACATATGTATAGTCTTTGTACTATTACTTTCTAGTTTTTTTAGTGTTATGGACGTGTCGTTGATATCTTCTTTCATCATTATGGCAGATGTCAAGTGAATCTGAGGTGTTCATTGGGTATGTAGATAGTGCTAGCCAGCACACTCAGAGGCTTGCCTCCGCAGCTTGGGTAATATTCACACCTCAAGGCCAGTTGTTATCTTCCGGAGGTATATGCTTAGGTGACACCACAAATAATGTCACCGAGTATAATGCAGTTATTGAGTTGCTTCGTGATGCCTTGTCATTTGGTATCTCTCATCTCCAGGTCTATCTCGATGCTCAGCTGGTTGTGTCTTAGTTAAATAGAGTTTACCATGTGCATGATCCGACTTTACACCGACAATTCCTTAGGGTACGTCTCTTAGAACGAAACTTTGATTATATTACATATTTTCATGTTTCTAGGAGATTAAACCAAGTTACAGATACTCTAGCTAATCACATTTTAGATTGGCATCTTGCACACACATAAAAGGACATTCACGAAAACATGTAAATACATTTTTTACACACATGATCCATAAGACACAAAAGACATGAAAATCCATATATAATCATAAAGTAACCAGAGTACACAGATGGACGCAATTGCCTCAAAAATATATACATATCATGGGGCTTATGCCCTAAAAGAATATGTAAAAGTAGTGCATGCAGCACGTAAAATGTCTAACTAGAGTCAGGGCCTGTGGGCCCTGTTATACTGGTCCATAGCATTGACTAAATGCTGAAACAATCGGACCCACATCTGTGGTGCCCCCACTACATGAGGTTGCATGGATGGTGGCAGGTCCTCAATCTCTGCCATCGAGACGATGCGAGTGAGCGCAATAAAGTTTCGCTTGACTCATCTCAACACCCTCTCAGCCTCCCCGACTAGAAGATCTCCTGCTACTGCTGGTCCCCCGGTGGCGGCAAGGGTGGCCCCTGGTCGAGGACGATGCCTGTTCCTCGCATAATTAGCAGGTCACACTGGTCCCACATCTGCATACAACAAACATATCTCCATCAAATACTCTGGCATATACAAAAAAATGATATATAACAAAATGACATAAAAATTACATATGATCAATAAAAAATAAAAACAGCTACAAAGATGGAGACTTACCCATCTCTCCTCACCAGGAGGTACGGGTATCTCAGGATCCCTCGAAAAGTCAATCCTTGCATATGGGTAATCCTCGATAACAGGAATCTACTGTGAAAACCAGGCAAAGAAGTCATCATCTAAAGACTCATTAGTCCTTTCACCTCCCTCTCATGGCACCAATACTGCCCATATACACACCACAGGAAGTGATGCTTGATGTCCTCATACCACTACTTGAGGACTAAAACTCGAGACTTTCTCAAAGAAGAACGAGCACAAAATAGTCCCGAACCCAAAGTTCCTCTGTGTCCACAGTAATCAATATGTCAACTTCCTCTTCATGCACTCCAACAATGTGGTACTCCAGTCAAAAATTTGTTCTTTCAAGCACTAGACAACACAGTTCATCTGTGCACAGGAAGCATGATGCAAGGTCGCAGAACCAGTAATCCGCTCAATGAGCAATACAATCGCTTCCAATGATAGGTCAATGATATTGCTTATGGGCACCTGGGAGCTCGATCAATCTATCCCAGCCTCACAGTAAAGGGCTATCAATTCTGCTATGTTATGCGGCCCTAATGGAAACGTCCTGAAGTTGACTAGTTCCCCTCTCCTTGAGAGGCCAGTCAAAAAGTAGATATCCTTGGTGGTGGGCACTAGTTATTGCCCCTCTAACATAAAATCCTCTGCATTAGGATGCCAATAGTCAACCAAGTCATTCAACAGCCTCGGTTGTGCCCGCATAAAAGGACATACGAAAAACTTTAACAAACCACATTGCATTAAAATGGCCACAGGATTCAGGTCTTCCCCGACCAACTCAATAACTTCTTCATGCTCCCTTTCCCTCCAGTGAAGATACATCCTGCCAAAACAAAAATGTTCAGGAGCGTGAGCCCTTGCTTTTTTAATTTTTTATCCACTAAGGGAGGTCCACGCGTGCTGTCTAGGTGACAGTCGCGTGTACACGCGTGCAGATTTTATTCTGCTCGAGTGTACACGCAGCCTATCCAGAGACAACCCGCGTGGACCTAGGTCTGACCTTTTAAGGGTCGATGCCCCCCCAAAAAATGAAACTTAAAGCACAAATAAAGAATTGAATTGCAAGATAGGGGAGTTTGTACTTACTTGGTCTAGACAGAAGTTCATTTCATCCACTGTAGCTCCCGGAATCACCACTTTTGTCAAAGGGTTTTTTTTGGCTCCAGAGTCAATTTCCAAATCAGCAATGGTGATAATGAGCTACCAGCTTCTATTTATAGACTTTTTGGCCTCTTTTTGTCACTTTTTTTGGCCTCCGTTATCAGTTTCTTTAAACCAAAAACCATTTAGAGTGATTCAGGAGTTGCTTGGGAGGGGTATGGTCGAGTATCGGGGTAGTTTTTTGGAGTTTTGGGACATTTTTTTTATGATTCATGGAAAAATCTCAGATGATCAACTTAAGCATGTAGGTTAGGTTTCTACCCTAACTTTTGTATCTCGTTGTCTTTATCCCTCTGCCATAGGATTGATCCCATCAAGTTGCAACACTGAACCATCACTATTGCTTTAGAAGTGTCACGAGTTGGTGGTAGAACTTGCCTGAACATGGATGCCCTAGGTAGATCCTGGCTGCATTATGGTGTCCATGCTATCTCCAATCACTATAGTCTTGGGAGTCCTTTGTATTTTCCCTGATTAACGAGTTTGAGATTCATTTGCATGATTCTTTTTCACTCTTGACCTCACCCTCGGGACTCCTAAAAAACATAACGGGTCTTCTTTTAAACCCTTTTCAGACCCTCTAAACATGAAAATATTGTCAAGCGATCTTGTGGCCTGTCACGCTCGTTAAATTGAAATTTGAAGTCACGTCTGTCCGATGGTAGTTTAACCATTTTTCGGTCTGGATGGTCAACTGTACGAACAAAGGTATACTCTAAGGAACTTCCATTCTCTAGAAGAGTACTCTCAGGTATGATTTTAACCCTTTTTTGGGCCTAAGGGACCAACCTTACGAAAAAGGAACCCCCACGGAGTCCATAGTTAAGCTCTTTTCAGACTCCCTAAAATTGAAAAGATCGCCGAGTGACCTTATTCTTTCACACTCGTTAAAATCGTCTAGAAGAACATTCCTGATAGAGTCCATAGTTAAGCTTTTTTTAGACTCCTTAAAAGTGAAAAAATGGCCAAGTGATATTGTCTTTACCACACTCGTTAAAATGGTTTTGAATAGACGTCTGGTCGGTGCTAGTTTACCCCTTTTTCAAGCCAACTAGACTACCTTCGAAAAAGGTACCCCAATGGAGTCTCCTTTTACTCTTTTTCAGACTCTCTGAATATGAAAAACCATCGAGCTTACCTTCTCTGGGCTCATTAAACTTACATCGAAGGATGTTACCATTGTGTGTTTTATTAAATCACATTTGCATACTTGCATCTTTGGCCTAACGTCGGCTCCATGTTGCTCTCAACTGAGCCATTTGAAGCATGCCTTATACGCAAGCCCTGTAGCACTTTGCCTCTGTGTCTTGACACCTTTGGCCCCTAGAGGATTTTTCCTGAGTGTCCTTTTCTTGCATATGTCCCTTTTCCCTAAGCATCCCTATGTTTCATGTGCTTGGAACTAGTATGTCTGTGACACTCGATCCAATCCTCCTTTGTAACATAACATTATTTTATTCTTTTTCCAAAATTATTGAAAAAAGACAAAAAAATCAAATATACTCCAAAAAGAGGAAGGGAAAATTATTTTCTTTATTGGCAGCATAATGAGTCACCCTTGGATAAAGCACATATGTTTGTTTGTTCATCAAACCTTGGGATTTAATATGACCTTAGGAAGCGGTTATTGCTACATAGAGTTGTGTCCTCCTTCGTTTGGTTATTCTTCCAAACATATGGAGAGTTTGCGTTGCCTCCTGCCTCGTAAACTTATGTTCATGCCATGCTGCCTGAGTTTCATCATTTATCGTTCTATTGTCCAAGGGAGGTTTTTCACCAAGCCTGAGTTGGCCCCTCTGCATTTTGTCTCTTTCCCTCATACCTGGCCATCCTGAACGTCCAATCAAGTCCTTGTTTTAAATCAATGAAGCTTTCAATTTGATCATCAAGATTATCTAGTCCATGACCAATGATCCATCGAAGACCTCTGGGTAGTGTAGTTGTACACTCATATTACACTCCTACCTGAGTTTTGAATATTTTGAAGTTGTTGCTCGAGCTCTGAAGACCTCATCTCCAACCATCAGGTTGTATCAACTTCTAGAAGATGGATACTCTATATGTATATCTTTGTGATTTCAAGATGTATCTCTGATGTGTATTGTTCACAGCTACTCTTTATATAGTTATATGACATGGATCTACATTGTATTTGATTGGTAGCCATGATTCTATTTTATCCCGAGCATGGGTATGCCCGCCTCACTAAGACAATTGTTGTTTTGCAGATGGCGCCTCCGGTTCCTGATCCTTGGGCTCAATTGTTCGACACAACAATGAATATTGTTAATGTATTTTGGCCATCAGATGCTCTTATGACCTCACACATTAGGGGGCATCTATTATAACCCTAAATTGCACTAGACATGCTTACCTGGCATCAAGCCATCTCAGACTCCTTCTTTGCCAAAACACTATTGAACAACTCTTTAAAAAACCTTTTTTATAAAGGCCCACACACCCTACTCCATTACTGCACGTGTGTACATGCTAGTTGACCTAAAACAACCCACGTGTACCTACAAAAACATGAAAAAAGGAAAGTTTCCCATGGAACACATAAATTTGGGTGAGTTAACTAAACCTTCCAGCCATGCATGGCCGAGGGTTAGGCCAAATACCTAGCTCCTTCTAGCCTATAAAAGAAGGGGTAGGTGTACTAGTTGGAAGAAGGAGAATATAGTAAAGAAACTCTACTCAATTTTATATTCCTATTGTCCCAACCCTTTAGCCATCCGTGTGCAAGGAGCAATACTGAGCAAAGAAGTTGGAGGAAATTTGAAGAGGAGCCCAGGATTAGGTTCACGGAGCAGTGGCCGGTCTCGACATTGTAAGTTGATTCAATCAAAGTAATAAAGAAATGCTTTTCCCATCCCACTTTATGAGTTATTCATAGTTTGTTAAATGCATGTTTGAATCTCTAACCTATTAGTCTGTAGGTAAAATGCATGTGTAGTTTGTTACTTGTTTTGTATGCAGGTCAGCCTTGGGAGGAGAACTACTAACAAGTGATGAAGCGTGAAGAAGGATCAACATCGAACACTTGGAACAAGGTATGTTGGTATAACCATGTATTTGATGAAAAGAAATAGGGATTAAGTCTGGGGACAAAGGTAGAAAGTAGATTTCTTTTGGTCATATCTGCATGCAAAATATAACCCTAATTGCTAGTCCGTAGGGGAATTTCCCACCACAACAGATGGTCTTGTTATATATCAGCATTACCTGTAGGTAAAGGAAAACTTACAACAAGGATATGTACAACATAAAATAAAGGAGTATGAGATAAAGGAAGATGGATTACTCATGCATAAAAATGGAATCTATGTTCCTAGTTTCGGAGAATTGAGGAATGTGGTACTGAAGGAAATGCATGATGTTTCTTATGTTGGACATCCCGGTTACCATAAAACAATTACAGTAGTAAGAAGTCAGTTATTTTGTCCGGGAATGAAGAAGGATGTTTTTTATTACATCTCTCTATGTATGGAATGTCAGAAGGTGAAGGCTGAGCATAGGCACCCAACGGGTTTGCTGCAGCCATTGTCAATTCCAGAGAAGAAATGGGAAGTGATCACCATGGATTTCATTATAGGATTACCTAGAATGAATAATCAACATGATTCAATCATGGTGGTGGTTGACAAATTAGAAAAGGCTGCTCATTTTGTGCCTATGAAGACAACGCATACAGTGGCTAATATTGCAGAAATTTTCATGAAGGAAATTTCTAGGTTGCATGGGATACCTAGGACAATCATCTTGGATAGAGATACGAAGTTTACCTCCAATTTATGGAGGGGATTGATTAAATTATTTGGCACAAATCTAAACCTTAGCACCGCATATCATCCCCAGATAGATGGGAAAACAGAGAGAGTCAATCGAATAATTGAAGACATGCTGAGAATGTATGTGATGGACAAGCCATCTAAGTGGGAAGATTACTTACACTTGGTTGAGTTTGCATATAATAATGGGTATCAATATTCATTGAGAATGAGCCCATTTGAAGCCTTGTATGGTAGGAAATGCAATACTTCAGTAAGTTGGGACAACCCAGCAGATAGAGTGGTACTTGGGCTAGAGTTGCTTAAGGACATGGAAGATCAGGTGGTTAAAATCAAGTAGAATTTAAAGACAACTCAAGATAGACAGAAAGTTTATGTAAACAAGAAAATGACATATAGATAATTTAAAGTAGGGGAGAATGTACTTTTGAAAGTGAAGCCCAAGAAAATCTCTTTGAAATTGGGTAGTTTTACAAAGTTGGCAGCCAGATTCTGTGGTCCATTTGAAATATTGGACATAATAGGACCAATTGCATACATGCTTGCATTGCCTTCTTCCATGAATGTGCATAATGTATTTCATGTATCTTTACTAAAGAAATATGTACATGATCCTAACCATGTTATTGATTGGCATATGAATCAGGTAGAGACAGAGGGAGACTTTCAGGTTCAGCCAGTGCGGGTATTGGACAAAAAAGTCAAAATCCTCTGGAATTGAGTTATAGAGATGGTAAAAGTTCAGTGGACCTGCTATGGTCTTGAATATGCTGCCTGGGAGCATGAAGATGCCATGCGGTCATAGTACCCGCAACTTTTTGAATAAATTTGAAATTTTGATCTCTACTTTGTATATGCACTGAGAACAGTGCCAAAATAAGGGGGAGGGGATGTAACACCCCAGGTTTCAAATCCTCATTTTAAATAATGTATTGTTACAATGCTGAGAAGCATGAGTGCCCAAACAATTATTAAAGGGCCAATATTCCCAAGAAATGTAATGTTTTGATCATTATTAATAATAAACACATCATTGGCTTCTAGACAGACAAGGATTAGAGTTATAGGGGGCTATGATTCCACAAGAGAGGGGGATTGAGGGGCTAAATGTTTATTCCTATGTTAATTACCTTTTTTACCTAAGGGAGGGGATCAATTACGTGAGCTTCTTTGGGAAGGCCAGGAGGTTCTTGATTTCCCCACAAAAATACTTAAACCCATCCCTGTTATGATTGTGGGTTTGGTCGTTGGTCGTTGGTTGATGGTCGCTTATTGTTGGTCATTGTCTCGTCTGGTCCTTCCCTTATGTATTTTCATTATTTCAGTCTTTCCCTCATGCCCTTCCATGCACTCACTTACCCATCCATTGATCCATCCTCACCTACACCTTGGCCTGGTAAAGGGAAAGGAACTGCTGAGAATTAGCCATGTGATAGTTGGTTATAATGGTCGCTGGTGCAATCAAACCATGACTTGGGGCTTGCATGTCTGAGATGCATTGGCCCCTGCCTTGTTTTTCTCACAATTGTGAGTCCTGAGAGTTTCAGCATTGAGATTCTAGACCAGCTGTATTGGAGGCCCTAGTAAAAGGAGAAGGACTGCCCGAGGGATTGCATGATAGAGAAGGGTGGAGGTCCATTCTCTTGGGCAGTACAGGATGGGTAGAAGAGATTTGGGTACTTGGATTGTTGTGGGTGTTGGGAAACTTGTGAGAGCTTGAGAGATAACTGGTTTGGGAACCTAAGAACACTCTGGAACCATCCTTGTGGATTCATAGCCCTGGCTCAAGGGTGACACTGTTGTTGTGATTTAGAGCAGTGGTTTCTATGGTTGGGTGGAATGTCCTTGGTCTGTAGCTAGTTGGTGTCACCTTTTTATAAAGATAAGTTCTCTCTATTGTGATATTATTATCTTTGTCTGAATGTATTATGCTACGTATTTTAATTATCATTTAACTAAATCTTAGATTATGCATGCTTGTTGGATATTGTTGTGCATGTCGTTAAATCTTATATCTTATGTCTGCTTATTAACTAAAGAAGGTATTGATAAGAGTATGAATTCCAAGGGTGGGCTTGAAGGTAGCATGCCCCGACCTGTGGGTGGTTGGGGATGTTACATCCTCAGATCGGATGTCTTGCGTCTACTTTGGGACACTTTGTGGCTTACCTTGTCCTTCCACTAAACTTGATCCAATGGTCATGATGCATTCCAAAGTGTTCCTGAGATCGGATGACTCATGTCCACTTTGGGACTTAGGCCTTTCTTACTTCTCATTTTACCCAAAGTGAGATTACCTGAATTGTAACCCCCTCACATTTTTAACCCAAAATGAATGATTTTAGTTGATCATGATCTTAGATCGATGACTCGATCTATTTGCAATGCTTCTTTTCCTTGGTTTAAATCTAATGGATCTTCCTTTTCCCAAAAATTTACCTACGATTGGATGGCTCATGTTTACTTTGGAACTTCGGCTTCGGCTAAAATTCCTTCATGCACAATTCCTTCGGTCAATTTTACCCGAAGTAGTTAATGTCGGGCTGAGCATGCGTATGTCACTTCCATGATCTATGGTCCATGACTTACTCTGTTCTTCCACTCAACTTGATCCAACGGTCAAGAATTCTCTCAGAGAAGATCAACAATCAGGGATGATTGCGGGGTCTTCACTAGTATGACGTTTAAAACTATTGTCAAGTTCTGCAATGGAAACTGCTTGTTTGGTGTTGAAATTGATGCCTATAGATTTTAAACTTGTACAATATTTACTACAAAAAAAATTTCAGTAAAAGAACAGAAAAGATACAATGGAAAATACAAACAATGCACAGAGATTTTTCCCCTGGAAACCCAAACCAAGAAAACTAGCATATTTTGTATTCCTTCATGGTGATACATTGTTTACAATAAAATATACATATAGGAGCCATCGACATCCAAAACCCTAACCCAATGACCTGGATTAGTCAACAACCCTAATTCCTTAACCGAAAATAGAAAACCATCAGCAAAGAAACCATGTGCTGAAAAACAACCTAAATATGTGACACGTTTTCTGAGGAAGAAATATGTGACACTACTACTCATGCAAAGAATATAACACATACCCAACAACTATAGATCTATTGGTGAGTGACGATCGATGGTCTAGAATAATTGTGGGATTGGAATTAACGCGTTTTTTAATTCTCGCTTCGCGCTCCGCAATCAATCCCTGCCCTTGATCTAGCGCTTGCATATCCAATAGTCATGACTTGATCTGATCATTGACCTCTCCTCCAACGATCCTTATATTGTAATATGACAGTCTAGACTAATTGTGGGATTGGAATTAACGCATTGTTTAATTCTCCCTTCACTCTCTGCAATCAATCCCTGCCCTTGATCTGGCTCTTGCATATCCAATGGTCATGACTTGATCTGATCATGTTTCTACAATGCACTTTTTCCTTCTGAGCTTTGATCTCTGCATATTGTCTAACATTTTCATTCTTTGCATATTTTTTTACATTTTCATTCTCTGCTAACTGTTATATTGTTGACATCAATGACAATTTCATTAATGATAACTGATCTTCACATCACAATGACATCGACTGTTGACATCAATGACAACATATCAATGACAATATGTCCAACAAACCTTTTCTGAAAATCTTCTTCAACTACAAGGTTTAACTCTATCTTATGGATATTGATTTCAAAACTCCTTTCATGGTTCTTGGATTCTGATGATCATCTACATAATAATTTTTTTTATTGTAGCAATCCATTTTGACTTTATGCATTGCTAGCAAATCCATGCCAATCAAGACATCATATGACCCTAATGGAAAGATATTGAGAGTTACCCTAATGGAAAGATATTTATAGTTTCCCACATAATTATCCCAGTCACTTCTAGTGGGAATGCATCCACCATTTCACTCACTTTTATCTTAATTCATGTAGCCAACTGAACTAACCATGATTTCATGTGCTTATATTTTTGAAGAATACAAGAGTCAACAAATTTGGGTGTAACATAGTTGTGACTAGATCCTGGATCAATCAAAATAGAAACATATTTCTTAACAATCCTACCTTCAACTTCCACCACTAATGTTTGTTGGTCTTCTTGTTGATCTTCCATAGAAATGTAAATTCTAGGAATTCTCCTTACCACATCATTGACTATTGTAGCTTCTTGTATGTTTTGGATCATCATGTAATTTTCCTATCTATGGGAAAACTCTTTTAGTAGATGTTCCTCTCTACATATCTAACATTTCATAGGTCCCTTACACTACTCTCTTGACATTTCTCCCACTACTTATGTTGGATTGTTTCCACTCTGTGATGGAAAATTCTACTGGAATCTACTTTGCACTAGGTTACTTGGCTTGGAATTATTTGATTGATTCCTAAATTACTAAGGCTTAAATCATTTCTTCCTTTGTTCAAATTTTTCATTTCTCTTTTATTTCCATGCCTTGTTGAATTCTAGTTTATGTTTGGTTTTCTCATAGCAGTATTTAGCCTTCCTGATTGTCTCATCAAGAGTTTTGGGATCACCAAATATGATCTTGTCTTGGTAATACTAGGGCAGTCCACTGATGAAGCACTGTATTTTTAATTTCTTGTCCCTAATATATGGAACATATATTAACAATTCCAAAAATCTACTTGCATAATCTTTCATACTTAACTGTCTGAATACCATTTCATGAAATCCTTTGACCTTACCATCATAGTACCTCTCTGAAGGGTATTTTTATCAAAAATATTTCTTGAATTGCTTCTAGGTGATTTTCCTCTCACTAATATTTTTAATATTTTTTAGTACTTCCCACCAAATAGATACTCTTCCATTCATATTAAAAATGACCACTCTATCTTTCATATTCCTAGAAAAATAGTGTACTTGAAATTATTTTCTTAATCCAAGAATCCATGCTTCAACTTCTTCACCTATTTTCACCTTGCCATCAAAGGTAGGTGGTTTTATATTTTAGAAGTCCCCCTATAGATGGTGTCTAGAATGCCTCTTATTTTTGTGTTTATGAGAAACAATTTTTGAACCGTTGCTAATTGAATTATCAAAAATAGTTATATCATTGTCTAATGATTCTA
>JASDQU010100195.1:101071-111915 GCA_032191745.1 Picea mariana | reverse complement strand
TGCCTCAATGGTAGGCCTCCTCACATTTGACGGTGGGTTTACATCATTGACCCCTGATCGAATGATTCCATGGATTTTCGATCTCAGCTCATCTATTCACATTCGTTGGAATGTACTAGGGTACCTTGGGAATCATTGACATTAATGGCGATCTCCCTTGCACTTGTTAACGGTTCACACCATTGACTGGTAATCAAGTGGTTTCTGCCATGTTCGACATCAAGACATCTATTCACATGGTTAGATTCATACCGTATTGGGATTGGTATGAAGACCTTGGGTTGAGCCATCACTTTGATATATGCTTTTCCCAGGCTACGAAGGAATTCTATTGAACAATGACACATACACTGTTACATAGATCCACTTTGTATTGGTCGTGGCTATGTCTTGTCATCTCGTAGATCCACTGTGTATTCCTCGTGGCTACGATCAGTTCATGTCATTAGAGTATAGATCCACATTGTATTTTCGGTGGCTATACCTTTTTATCAATACAATTATGGATCTGCAGTGTATTTTATGGTGGCCATATCCTACTAAGTCTTGATCACCCAAGCATAGGTATGCCTGCCTTGGGTTTTGAAACATGTCATGATATTTGTTGGATGTTTTGTGTGCATCTTCCGTCAGGTTCTCCAAGTCTATACCCTTGCTTGAGCATCTACAAAGTATTTCAGTTATCAGTTGGCATCTTCTAACTTCATAATTTGGGGGGCATTCTGTTACACGTCAAAATTGCTCAGCTGGATAAGTGTCGCATTGTCCCTCTCAATTGTCGTAAGTGTTGCATCTTCCCTGCAACTTTCGCAAGTGTTGCAAGTTGATCACTAGTGTTGCAAATGACGTTTAGACATACTGCCATGTCAACAACACTAAGGAAGCACTTATAACATCTCACATGATTGATTTGAAGGAGGAGAACTGGTTTACTGAAGTCAAACAACTCTTGACACCTGAAAGGAACCCTGAAACAAAGGTTTTGAGGGGGAGCGCTCCTCTACTTCAGCTCCAGAAGCGATGGCGCTGCCCTATAATGCTTCAAGGAGCATTATAACTCTCTCCATCCCCCTTTGAAGGAGCGCTGCTCATCTTGAGGGCGCTGGCGCTTCCCCAAGGCTTACCAGGGAGCGCTACAGTGCTCTGATGCCCCTTCTAAGGGAGCGCTGCCTAATCTGAGGTAGTAGTTGGCCCATTGAGGAGAATAAGGGGAGGATCTTTCGAGATTAGGAGACAGTTGTGCTCGAATTCTTGGTTTCATCAAGAGATCCTTGATCCAAGGAGAAGGTTCCCAACTTGTTCTAAAGATAACTCAAGAGGTTAAGCTCCTCTTAACCTATATAAATAGGCTCTAAGATGGTGGAAAGGGGGAAGAACTGAAGTTATGAAACTTATGATCTTGGAGGAAACTTACAGCCAGCCAAGTGATCAGTGAAGCTGCTGTTATCCATCTTGTGGAGCTTTCAGGCAAGGGTTAGACGAAGAGGACTTGATGAAGCTGTCGCATTGGCATCTACGATTGTAAGTACTTCTATCGTTATTCTCATCAATATGACACGCTTGGCCTGTTTCTTTCTAGTTTGTGTCTAATGCCACATGAACTTATCACTAGTTGATAGATCTATTTTCAAGCTAATATCAATAGAGTAGGAAGTGGTCGTATCTTGTTTTGTCCACAAAAATCAGTGAGGAGTAAAGGATTGGAGCGCAACTCGGAGCGTGCAGAGACAAACATCGATAAAAAGGTACTTCTATCATCCTTCCTTCTCATGTGTTAGTTTATATAGATTTGAAAGGAAGTCAGTGTCCATGATAAGCACTTTTCTATCAAGGGTTAAGGTCAAGCTCTAGAGGTGATCTACCTGTCCGTAGGGAGATTTTCCTACAACACTTATTGTTTGGTTGACTTTGAAGGGAATGTGTTGGTAGAGCCTACAAATGGGCTCTACCTCAAGAAGTATTACTCATAGGAAGTCCACCATGGGTAACATTTTGTAACATATCTATAGTCTTTGTACTATTACTTTCTAGTTTTTTTAGTGTTATGGACGTGTCGTTGCTATCTTCTTTCGTCATTGTGGCAGATGTCAAGTGAATCTAAGGTGTTCATTGGGTACGAAGATAGTGCTAGCCAGCACACTCAGAGGCTTTCCTCCACAGCTTGGGTAATATTCACACCTCAAGGCTAGTTGTTATCTTCCAGAGGTATATGCTTAGGTGACACCACAAATAATGTCACCGAGTATAATGCAGTTATTGAGTTGCTTCGTGACACCTTGTCATTTGGTATCTCTCATCTCTAGGTCTATCTTGATGCTCAGATGGTTGTGTCTTAGTTAAATAGAGTTTACCATGTGCATGATCTGACTTTACACCGACGATTCCTTAGGGTACGTCTCTTAGAACGAAACTTTGATTATATTACATATTTTCATGTTCCTAGGAGATTAAACCAAGTTACATATACTCTAGCTAATCACATTTTAGATTGGCATCTTGCACACACAAAAAAGGACATTCACGAAAACATGTAAATACATTTTTTACACACATGATCCATAAGACACAAAAGACATGAAAATCCATATATAATCATAAAGTAACCAGAGTACATAGATGGATGCAAGTACCTCAAAAATATATACAAGTCATGGGGATTATGCCCTAAAAGAATATGTACAAGTAGTGCTTGTGGCACGTAAAATGTCTAACTAGAGTCAGGGCCTATGGTCCCTATTATACTGGTCCACATCATTGACTAAATGCCGAAACAATTGGACCCACGTCTATGGTGCCCCCACTACATGAGGCTGCATGGATGGTGGTAGGTCCTCAATCTCTACCATCGAGACCATGTGAGTGAGTGCAATAAAGTTCCGCTTGACTCATCTCAACACCCTCTCATCCTCCTCGACTAGAAGATCTCCTGCTACTGCTAGTCCCCCAGTGGCAGCAAGAGTGGCCCCTGGCCAAGGACAACGCCTTTTCCTCGCATAATTAGTAGGTTGCACTGGTCCCACATCTGCATACAACAAACGTATCTCCATCAAATACTCTGGCATATACAAAAAAAAGATATATAACGAAACAACATAAAAATTACATATGATCAATAAAAAATAAAAACAGTTACAAAGATGGAGACTTACCCATCTCTCCTCGCTCCTCACTAGGAGGTATGGGTATCTCAGGATCCCTCGAAAATTCAATCCCTGCATATGGGTAATCCTCAATAACAGGAATCTACCGTGACAACCAGGAAAAGAAGTCATCATCTAAAGACTCATTAGTCCTTTCACCACCCTCTCGTGGCACCAATACTGCCCATATACACACCGCAGGAAGTGAGGCTTGATGTCCTCGTACCACTACTTGAGGACTAAAACTCGGGACTCTCTCAAAGAAGAACGAGCACAAAATAGTCCCAAACCCGAAGTTCCTCTGTGTCCACAGTCATCAATCTATCAACTTCCTCTTCATGCACTCCAGCAATGTGGTACTCCGGTCAAAAATTTGTGCTTTCAAGCACTGGACAACACAGTTCATCTGTGCACAGGAAGCATGATGCAAGGTCGTAGAACCAGTAATCCGCTCAATGAGAAATACAATCGCTTGCAGCGATAGGTCAGTGATATTTCTTATGGGCACCTGGGAGCTCGATCGATCTATCCCAGCCTCACAGTAAAGGGCTATCAATTCTGCTATGTTATGCAGCCCCGATGGAAACGTCCTGAAGTTGATTGGTTCCCCTCTCCTTAAGAGGCCAGTCAAAAAGTAGATATCCTTGGTGGTGGGCACCAGTTATTTCCCCTCTAACATAAAAGACTCTGCATCAGGATGCCAATATTCAACCAAGTCATTCAGTAGCCTCGGTTGTGCCCACATAAAAGGACATAGGAAAAACTTTAACAAACCACATTGCATTAACGTGGCCACAGGATTCGGGTCTTCCCCAACCAACTCAATAACTTCTTCATGCTCCCTTTCCCTCCAGTGAACATACATCTTTCCAAAACAAGAATGTTCAGGAGGGTGATCCCTTGCTTTTTTAATTTTTTATCCACTAAGGGAGGTCCACGCGTGAAGATTTTACTCTGCTCGAGTGTACACTCGGCCTATCCAAAGACAGCCCGCGTGGACCTAGGGCCGACCTTTTAAAGGTTGACGCCCCCCAAAAAAATGAAACTTAAAGCACAAATAAAGAATTGAATTGCAAGATAGGGGAGTTTGTACTTATTTGGTCCAGACAGAAGTTTATTTCGTCCACTGTAGCTCCTGGAATCACCACTTTTGTCAAAGGGTTTTTTTTGGCTCCAGAGTCAATTTCCAAATCAGCAATGGTGATAATGAGCTACCAACTTCTATTTATAGACTTTTTGGCCTCTTTTTGTCACTTTTTTTGGCCTCCCTTATCAGTTTCTTTAAACAAAAAACCATTTAGAGTGATTCAGGAGTTGCTTGGGAGGGGTATGGTCGGGTATCGGGGCAGTTTTTTGGAGTTTTGGGACATTTTTTTTATGATTCATGGAAAAATCTCATATGATCAACTTGAGCATGTAGGTTAGGTTTATACCCTAACTTTTGTATCTCGTTGTCTTTATCCCTCTGCCATAGGATCAATCCCATCAAGTTGCAACACTGAACCATCACTATTGCTTTAGAAGTGTCACGAGTTGGTGGTAGAATTTGCCTGAACATGGATGCCCTAGGTAGATCCTAGCTACATTATGGTGTCCATGCTGTCTCCAATCACTATAGGCTCGGGAGTCCTTTGTATTTTCCCTGATTAACGAGTTTGAGCCTCATTTGCATGATTATTTTTCACTCTTGACCTCACCCTAAAGACTCCCAAAAAACATAATGGGTCTTCTTTTAAACCCTTTTCAGACCCTCTAAACATGAAAATATTGTCGAGCGATCTTGTGGCTTGTCACGCTCGTTAAACTGAAATTTGAAGTCACGTCTGTCCGACGGTAGTTTAACCATTTTTCGGTTCGGATGGTCAACTGTACGAACAAAGGTATACTCTAAGGAACTTCCATTCTCTAGAAGAGTACTCTTAGGTATGATTTTAACCCTTTTTCAGGTCTGAGGGACCAACCTTACGAAAAAGGAACCCCCACGGAGTCCATAGTTAAGCTCTTTTTAGACTCCCTAAAATTGAAAAGATCGCTGAGTGACCTTATTCTTTCACACTCGTTAAAATTGTCCAGAAGAACATTCCTGACAGAGTCCATAGTTAAGCTTTTTTTAGACTCCTTAAAAGTGAAAAAATGGCCAAGTGATCTTGTCTGTACCACACTCGTTAAAATGGTTTTGAATAGACGTCTAGTCGGTGCTAGTTTACCCCTTTTTCAAGCCGACTAGACTACCTTCGAAAAAGGTACCCCAATGGAGTCTCCTTTTACGCTTTTTCAAACTCTCTGAATATGAAAAACCGTCGAGCTTACCTTCTCTGGGCTCGTTAAACTTACATCGAAGGATGTTACCATTGTGTGTTTTATTAAATCATATTTGTATACTTGCGTATTTGGCCTAACGCTGGCTCCATGTTGCTCTCAACTGAGCCATTTGAATCATGCCTTATACACAAGCCCTATAGCACTTTGCCTCTGTGTCTTGACACCTTTGGCCCCTAGAGGATTTTTCCTGAGTGTCCTTTTCTTGCATATGTCCCTTTGCCCTAAGCATCCCTGTGTTTCGTGTGCTTGGAACTAGTATGTCTGCGACCCTCGATCCTCCTTTGTAACATAACATTATTTTATTTTTTTTCCAAAATTATTGAAAAAAGACAAAAAAATCAAATATACTCCAAAAAGAGGAAGGGAAAAGTATTTTCTTTATTGGTAGCATAATGAGTCACCCTTGGATAAAGCACATATGTCTGTTTGTTCATCAAACCTTGGGATTTAATATGACCTTAGGAAGCAGTTATTGCTACATAGAGCCGTGTCCTCCTCCATTTGGTTATTCTTCCAAACATATGGAGAGTTTGTGTTGCCTCCTACCTCGTAAACTTATGTTCATGCCATGCTGCCTGAGTTTCATCGTTTGTCATTCTATTGTCCAAGGGAGGTTTTTCACCAAGCCTGAGTTGGCCCCTTTGCATTTTGTCTCTTTCCCTCATACCCGGTCATCCTGAACGTCCAATCAAGTCCTTGTTCAAAATCAATGAAGCTTTCAATTTAATCATCAAGATTATCTAGTCCATGACCGATGAGCCGTCGAAGACCTCTGGGTAGTGTAACAGTACACTCATATTACACTCCTACATGAGTTTTGAATATTTTGAAGTTGTTTCTCGAGCTCTGAAGACCTCATCTCCAGCCATTAGGCTATATCAACTTCTAGAAGATGGATACTCTATATGTATATCTTTTTGATTTCAAGATGTAGCTTCGATGTGTATTGTTCACGACTACTCTTTATATAGTTATATGACATGGATCTACATTGTATTTGAGTGGTAGCCATGATTCTATTTTATCCCAAGCATGGGTATGCCCGCCTCAGTAAGACAATTGTTGTTTTGCAGACAGCGCCTCCGGTTCCTAATCCTTGGGCTCAATTGTTTGACACAACAGTGAATATTGTTAATGTATTTCGGCCATCAGATGCTCTTCTAACCTCACACATTAGGGGGCATCTATTATAACCCTAAATTGCACCAGACATGCTTACCTAGCATCAGGCCATCTGAGACCTCTTCTTTGCCAAAACACTATTGAACAACTATTTAAAAAACATTTTTTATAAAGGCCCACGCACCCTACTCCATTACTGCACGTGTGTACATGCTAGCTGACCTAAAACAGCCCGCGTGTACCTACAAAAACATGAAAAAAGGAAAGTTTCCTAGGGAACACACAAATTTGGGTGAGTTAACTAAACCTTCCGGCCATGCATGGCCGAGGGTTTGACCAAATACCTAGCTCCTTCTAGCCTATAAAAGAAGGGGTAGGTGTACCAGTTGGAAGAAGGAGAATATAGTAATGAAACTCTACTCAATTTTTTATTCCTATTGTCCCAACCCTTTAGCCATCCGTGTGCAAGGAGAAATACTGAGCAAAGAAGTTGGAGGACATTTGAAGAGGAGCCCAGGATTAGGTTCGCAGAGAAGTGGCTGGTCTTGACATTGTAAGTTGATTCATTCAAAGTAATAAAGAAATGCTTTTCCCATCCCACTTTATGAGTTATTCATAGTTTGTTAAATGCATGTTTGAATCTCTAACCTATTAGTCTGTAGGTAAAATGCATGTGTAGTTTGTTACTTGTTTTGTATGTAGGTCAGCCTTAGGAGGAAAATTGCTAACAAGTGATCAAGCGTGAAGAAGGATCAATATCGAACACCCGGAACAAGGTATGTTGGTCTAACCATGTATTTTCTGAAAAGAAATAAGGATTAAGTCTGGGGACGAAGGTAGAAAGTAGATTTCTTTTGGTCATATCTGCATGCAAAATATAACCCTAATTGCTAGTCCGTAGGGGGATTTCCCACGACAACAGATGGTCTTGTTATATATTAGCATTACCTACAGGTAAAGGAAAACTTACAACAAGGATATGTACAACATAGAATAAAGGAGTATGAGATAAAGGAATATGGATTACTCATGCATAAAAATAGAATCTATGTTCCTAGTTTCAGAGAACTGAAGAATGTGGTACTGAAGGAAATGCATGATGTTCCTTATGTTGGACATCCTGGTTACCATAAAACAATTACAGTAGTAAGAAGTTAGTTATTTTGTCCGAGAATGAAGAAGGATGTTGTTTATTACATCTCTCGATGTATGGAATGTCAAAAGGTGAAGGCTAAGCATAGGCACCCAATGAGTTTGCTGCAGCCATTATCAATTCCAGAAAAGAAATGGGAAGTGATCACCATGGATTTCATTACAGGATTACCCAGAATGAATAATCAACATGATTAAATCATGGTGGTGGTTGAAAAATTAACAAAGGCTGCTCATTTTGTGCCTGTAAAGACAACGCATACAGTGGCTAATATTGCAGAAATTTTCATGAAGGAAATTTCTAGGTTGCATGGGATACCTAGGACAATCATCTTGGATAGAGATACGAAGTTTACCTCCAATTTATGGAGGGGATTGTTTAAAGTATTTGGCACAAATCTAAACCTTAGCACCACATATCATCCCTAGACATATGGGAAAATAGAGAGAGTCAATCAAATAATTGAAGACATGCTGAGAATGTATGTGATGGACAAGCCATCTAAGTGGGAAGATTACTTACACTTGGTTGAGTTTGCATATAATAATGGGTATCAAGATTCATTGAGAATGAGCCCATTTGAAGAATTGTATGGTAGGAAATGCAATACTTCAGTAAGTTGGGACAACCCAGCAGATAGAGTGGTACTTGGGCCAGAGTTGCTTAAGGACATGGAAGACCAGGTGGTTAAGATCAAGCAGAATTTAAAGACAACTCAAGATAGACATAAAGTTTATGTAAACAAGAAAAGGACAGATAGATAATTTAAATTAGGGGAGAATGTACTTTTGAAAGTGAAGCCCAAGAAAATCTCTTTGAAATTGGGTAGTTTTACAAAGTTGGCAGCTAGATTCTGTGGTCCATTTGAAATATTGGACATAATAGGACTAGTTGCATACATGCTTTCATTGCCTTCTTCCATGAATGTGCATAATGTATTTCATGTATCTTTACTAAAGAAATATGTACATGATCCTAACCATGTTATTGATTGGCATCTGATTCAGGTAGAGACAGAGGGAGAATTTCAGGTTCAGCCAGTGCAGGTATTGGACAAAAAATTCAAAATCCTCTAGAATCGAGTTATAGAGATGGTAAAAGTTTAGTGGACCTGCTATGGTCCTGAATATGCTGCCTGTGAGCATGAAGATGCCATGCGGTCATAGTACTCGCAACTTTTTGAATAAATTTGAAATTTTGATCTCTACTTTGTATATGCACTGAGGACAGTGCCAAAATAAGGGGGAGGGGATGTAACACCCCAGGTTTTGAATCCTCATTTTAAATAATGTATTGTTACAATGCTGAGAAGCATGAGTGCCCAAACAATTATTAAAGGGCCAATATTCCCAAGAAATGTAATGTTTTGATCATTATTAATAATAAACACATCATTGGCTTCTAGACAGACAAGGATTAGAGTTATAGGGGGCTATGATTCCACAAGAGAGGGGGATTGAGGGGCTAAATGTTTATTCCTATGTTAATTACATTTTTTACCTAAGGGAGGGGATCAATTATGTGAGATTTTTTGGGAAGGCCAGGAGGTTCTTGATTTCCCCACAAAAATACTTAAACCTATCCCTGTTATGATTGTGGGGTTGGTCATTGGTCATTGGTCGATGGTCACTAGTTGTTGGTCGTTGTCTCGTCTGGTCCTTCCCTTATGCATTTTCATTATCTCATTCTTTCCCTCATGCCCTTCCATGCACTCACTTACCCATCCATTGATCCATCCTCACCTACGCCTTGGCATGGTAAAGGGAAAGGAAGTGCTGAGAATTACCCATGTGATAGTTGGTTGTAATGGTCACTAGTGCAATCAAACCATGACTTGGGGTCTGCATGTTTGAGATGCGTTGGCCCGTGCCCTGTTTTTCTCACAATTGTGAGTCCTGAGAGTTCCAGCATTGAGATTCTAGACCAGCTGTGTTGGAGGCCCTAGTAAAAGGAGAAGGATTTCCTGAGGGACTACATGATAGAGAAGGGTGGAGGTCCATTCTCTTGGGTGGTACAGGCTGGGTAGAAGAGAGCTGGGTACTTAGATTGTTGTGGGTGTTGGGAAACCTGTGAGAGATTGAGAGCTAACTAGTTTGGGAACCTAAGAACACTCTGGAACCATCCTTGTGGATTCATAGCCCCGGCTCAGGGGTGACACTGTTGTTGTGATTTAGAGTAGCGGTGTCTACGGTTGGGTGGAACGTCCTTGGTCTATAGCTAGTTGGTGTCACCTTTTTATAAAGATAAGTTCTCTCTGTTGTGATATTATTATCTTTGTCTGAATGTATTCCGATACGTATTTTAATTATCATTTAACTAAATCTTAGATTATGCATGCTTGTTGGATATTGTTGTGAATGTCATTAAGTCTTATATCTTATGTGTGCTTATTAACTAAAGAAGGTATCGATAAGAGTATGAATTCCAAGGGTGGGCTTGAAGGTGGCATGCCCCGACCTGTGGGTGGTTGGGGATGTTACATCCTCAGATCGGATGGCTTGCGTCTACTTTGGGACACTTTGTGGCTTACCTTGTCCTTCCACTAAACTTGATCCAATGGTCATGATGCATTCCAAAGTGTTCCTGAGATYGGAYGACTCATGTCCACTTTGGGACTTAGGCCTTTCTTACTTCTCATTTTACCCAAAGTGAGATTACCTGAATTGTAACCCCCTCACATTTTTAACCCAAAATGAATGATTTTAGTTGATCGTGATCTTATATCGATGACTCGATATATTTGCAATGCTTCTTTTCCTTGGTTTAAATCTAATGGATCTTCCTTTTCCCAAAAATTTACTTACGATTGGATGGCTCATGTTTACTTTGAAACTTCGGCTTCGGCTAAAATTCCTTCATGCACAATTCCTTCGGTCAATTTTACCCGAAGTAGTCAATGTCAGGCTAAGCATGCGTATGTCACTTCCATGATCTATGGTCCATGACTTACTCTGTTCTTCCACTCAACTTGATCCAACGGTCGAGAATTCTCTCAGAGCAGATCAACGATCAGGGATGATTGCGGGGTCTTCACTAGTATGACGTTTAAAACTATTGTCAAGTTCCACAATGGAAACTTCTTGTTTGGTATTGAAACTGATGCCTAT
>JASDQU010100195.1:71183-89821 GCA_032191745.1 Picea mariana | reverse complement strand
AATCTTTAGAGGTTTATTTGAGGCAATGTATAGTGTAACAAATGAGTAGCAAACATCATACCCCTATTCCTCTAAATATACTTTCATTCTTGAACTCCATATCTCATAATTTTGACCATCAAACACTGGCGTTCCATTATCTTTGTAATCCATGATCTACCTTCTAGTGGTTAGAATGATTATGAAGGACCTACTCTGATTCCAATTGTTGGAATATTCACCAATACCGAGGGGGACAGGTGAATTAATATTGAGCACTTTTTACCATTTTTAATAAAATGTAAACATTACAGCATCAACAATTTATCACTTATGCATTCAATATATTATTTCATTCAATATATCATAAACATACAACCATAGATACATAGTACACAAGAATTTTACGTGGAAACCCAAATGAGAGAAAACCAAGAACACTTTTTAATATATATCTTCAATATTACATTCACCGGAAGC
Source organism: Picea mariana (assembly GCA_032191745.1). NCBI lineage: Eukaryota > Viridiplantae > Streptophyta > Pinopsida > Pinales > Pinaceae > Picea > Picea mariana. The sequence continues at coordinate 89,362 of JASDQU010100195.1, read as the reverse complement.
ACCAACTTCCAAAATTCTCCAGCACCAAATGGAAGGAGGCACCAACCCCCTGTTTACCAGATACAACTCCCCAAATTCTCCAGCTCGAACTATAAGGAGGCTCCAAACCCCTATATTATAGGCTCCAACCCGAAGGAAGAACCAACTCCCTAGATTATCCAGCTCTGACTGGAAGGAGGCTCCAACCCCCTAGTTTTATGAAAAAAAACTCAAAGGAAGATGTAASGCCGATACAAGAACCAACCTACTATCTGAATACACCAATATTCCTATGCAATCACCAAACTGCTATTTGAAGACACCAATCTTCCCATGCACCACCCAACCTCCCAGAAATATAAATGAGAGACTCAAACTGTCATTGTAACTATCATTGATACTGATACATAATCATCATCATACATAATAAACTCAACATGTCACTGTGATTTTCACTGATATTAATATATCAACATCATCAAAACTAGATCCACTACAATTTATACATCATCATCATCAAAACTAGATCAACCACAACTGATACATCAACATCATCAAAACTAGATCCACCACAAATTATACATCAACATCATCAACCTGAGTTCACTTAGAAACTTGTTCCACATAAATATCCTACGTCCACATGGTTCCACATATAAATCCCAACATCATTGATCCGGATTTTATGAGTAGAACTAAATGAATAAATATTATTATCAAAATATGTTTAACACAGACCAACATATATACAGTAAAAATGGTTTCTATTCAATAAGGAAATAAGCTGAAACTGTAAAATGCAGCGGAAAACAAGCTTGCTAGAATGGTGGCGGCTTATCTCTGAGAAGAGAAGTGATGGTTGCACTCATTCACTAGAAGATGATTACAATGAGGCTCTCAAGGTATTTTTTACAATAAATAGGAATGTAAAAAACCATAGACATCCAAAAACCTAACCCTAGGAGATGAAGCGCAAAAAGTCACGTGGGCCCTGTTTGGGTAATTTAGTACATCAACTTCCCAGGGTCGTAACTTTTGCATGTGATCTCTCTTTTAGGCACACAATACCCTGTTGGAAAGGTCTATTCGAGGAATACACATGTTTTCTGTGGCGATCCCTACATATTATAATTGTGGCGAGCCCTTAAAACGTTGTTTAGGGCCTCAAAACAACCCCGGAAGTCAGGGACCCAAAAACTACAAAAAAAATGTCGAACTGGAAAACTGCCAAAATGAGCCAATTGGAATAGGTGGGAGTCCACTAAAATCCATCTCTATCAATCCTCCCCCCTTAGGAATAAATGGTCTCCATTGCATTGAGTGCCCCCATTAAATGAGGAAATTTCTGCTGAATTTGGCCTCGGGTGAGCCACTTGCCTTGGTGCAGGAGTTGCCCTACTTTGACAACTCGATAAAGATGGATCCTTTGCTGGCGAGTGTCGTTGACCTATTTTTCCACACTATGATCACTAGATTCCTATTGTATGCACTCAATATTGATCTCTATTAGTGTTAGTTTTTCTACTATCTTTGAGGTGTCCAAAAACGGTGGGAAATAAGGTCAAAGGAGATCCACGTTGAACACTAAGTGCAGGCCAAGGAAAGGAGGAATGTTGAGCTCAAAAGTATTATCACCCACAACCTTGGTGATGGTGAATGTACCATAACAGAGTGGGATAAGTTTCCTATGGGTTCTGGTAAGGCGTTCATTCTACAAATGAAACCAAAATTTGTCACCCACCTAAAACTTATGTGGCACCCGGTGTTGATCATGGCGCTGCTTATACTTGTCATTGAACTTTTGTAGGATATCCTGAACCTGTTGGTGGATGTGTTGGATACGCTCAATCAACTAGGTGGATTTTTTAGCTTCATTTGGAGCAGGAGATGAGTCGGTCGAGGTGATTGGAAGGGGTAGTGCAACATATATGGGACCCAATGGTTGGAATCCCAACCCCACCTGAAAGGGGTTGTGGCCAGTTGAGCTATGCAGAGATCGGTTGTAGCTATGCTGGACATAGTTAATACTCTCATTCCATGTGTGAGGGTGCTTTGAATTATACATGCATATGATATGCACGATCATTTGATTTACGACCTCAGTTTGGCCATTTGTCTGGGGGTGGAAGGTTGTGGATTTTTTGAGCTTGGTGTCCAGTAGTGACCAGAGGCTCGACCAGGATGTGATGATAAATCAGTAGTCCCAATATGAGACAATGGATTATGGGATTCCAAAATGTACCCAGACTCGTTCAAAGAAGATCTTGGCAGTGGCCTTTGTTGTGATTCTCTTCTTGTAGGTGACCAAAATCACCATCTTAGAAAAGCGATCAACAACCACAAAACACAGTCATTTCCCCTCTTGGTGGAAGGGAGGCCCAACATGTAGTCCATGGAGATGGATTCCCATGGCCTGTCAGGAGTAGGCAGACGGGTGTACATGCCTTGTTTCTTAGTGGTCAGTTTGGGAATAATGCAGGAAATGCAGGACCTGATATACTTGTTGACCTCCTATCAAAGTTTCAACCAATAGAAATGTTTCTGCAACATTGTCACTATCTTTTCGAAGCTGAAGTGTCCTGCCACCCGATTTTAGTGGGCGTCCCAGATCAGCTTCGTTCACTCACTTGATGGAACACAGATATGGCCCAGATGGCACAACAACCCATCCTGAAAATGGAAATTAGCGACAAATGTGTTTGCGCCCAACATTTGGTAGGTGGTGACGAAATTCGGGTCTATCTCATAGAGTTTGGGCCATCCAGAGGTCTCATGGCCACAAGAGTCTAGCATCTTGGTGAGTGCCATGACTGGAGGTATGCTGAGGCAATCAATGACGTGGTTGGTGCTTCCTTTTTTATACTTGATGTTGAGGTGGAATTGTTGCAAGTATGTGGACCACTTCTGATGGAAGTCAATTTGCAATTTGCCTTGTGTCTACATGAACTGCAGTGGATTATGATCAGTGTGGATGACTGTCTCCTTCCCAAGAATGTAATGTCTCCATTGGTGATGGGCTTTCACAATGGAGTACATTTCTTTTTTGTAAGTAGGGTACTTACGGATAACATCTGATAGTGTCTCACTATGATAGGCCATGAGGTGGCCGTGCTGAGTGAGAACGATGCCCACAACATAGAATGAAGCATTTGTCTCGATCTCAAAGGGATGTTGCAGGTCTAGTAGTGAAAGTACTAGGGTTGAGAACAAGTGCTTCTTCAAATCATCAAACTCTTGTTGTTGGGACCAACCCCACACAAATTTTTCCTTACCACCACCCCTAGTTACTTGGCTGAGGGCCCATGCACGGATGACTTGGATCTTGGCTGGATCCATATGTACACCATGTTGATCAATGATGTAGCCCAGGTAATGGACCGTATCCATGTCGAAGGAGAATTTTTCCAAGTTGGTGTATAGCTTGTGCTACCACAGGGTGTTCATAACCTGTTGAATACGTTGCAAGTGTTCTGCCCAAGTCTTGCTGTAAATGAGAATGGAATCCATATACACCACTACAAAAGTATTAGTGAATGGTTGCAGGATATCGTCCATCATCCTCATGAAAGTGGATGGAGCATTTGTCAAGCCAAAATGCATGAATAACCATTCAAAAATACCTTCCTTTGACTTGAAGGTGGTCTTCCATACATTTGTCTGTTCTATTGAGACCTGGTGGTAGCCAGACTTTATATCAATATTACTAAAGTATTTGGCCCCTGTGAGTTGATCAAAGAGGTCATCGATTCGGGGAATCAGGTACCAATTTCTTATTGTGATTTTATTCAGAGCTCGGTAATCAATGCAGAGTCACCAGGTTCCATATTTCTTCTGTACCAACATGATTGGGCTCTCGCAAGGTGATGAGATGGGATGGACGTGCCCCTTGTGGAGAAATTATTAGATCTATCACTTGATATCCTCATTCTCTAACAGAGAGTGATGGTAGATTGGCCCATTGGGAAGAGGTGCACAAAGGGTTAGATCAATGGGGTACTTGACTTGACAGTGTAGAGGTACCCCAGTAGCTGAGGAGAAGATATATGAGTATGCTTCCATGAACTTATCCACTTGCTTCTGCTGTGTGGAGAGGTCGGTCGTAGAGACCCTAGTAGTGGCTATGATATTTCACTCATTCTGAGAGTGAATCATGAAGCAAACAAAATTCCCCATCTGAGAGATGACCTTCCTGCATTTCTTGGTAGAGATCAAGGAAATAGCACTAGGTGGGACTGCCTCCAATATCTTGTACAATTTCTTGTTCAAAGTAATAATAACACTGCGAGGCCTAGACTCATATACAACATGGTGTTTCCATAAATATGGTTTTCCCAAAAGAACATTACAAACTTTGAGAGGGGAACCATCAAAAAATACCTCATCTTTGAAGGGATTGATGCCATATGATAGGCGACATTGTTTCCTGATGCGAATGTCGCTTCTTTGGCGGAGCCATCCGATGGTGTAGAGTTGCGGGTGCGGTGTTGTCAGTAGGGCAAGTCACTTGACAACCTCTGCTAAGATGAGGTTCTTCTGTCTATCACTATCCATGATGAAGTGCAGTGGGGTACCCTTCACCCACATCTGTGAATGAAAAATGTGCTCACCTTCTTCTGGCTCATCGATTTCACCGAGATGGAGGTTGGTGGTAGTAATGGTAGCACTGGATTCTACATCAATGATCTGTCTCCCCCTTTTGGTTTTGACTCAGAGTCAGAACCTACATCTAATTCAAAGGATTTCACCTCAACCACCAATGACTGCTTTGAGTGGCAATCAATAGTGTTATGCTAGGGGCTCTTATGGAAGTTGCACCACTTCCTGATATCTTTCTTTGTCTTTCCGGTGTTCATATTTGCTTGCAGCCTAGACAGGTTTTCCTGAGGCAATTTATATTTTCTCTGTCCTTTGTTCTATGGGTTGGGGCCGCCCTTTCTTGGATTTTGCTGTGTGGGGTTCCCAGACCCAAATTGCCGCGTCTTTTGTTTGAGCTTCTACTCGATTTTGACAACATATCGATAGGCCGCGCCCAAGGATGAGATGTACATAAAATTCATTTTAGCCTGGTTGTATCTATGCATACCGACATGATACTTGAGCACCATATGTCACTCATAATATTTGATACCCAGCTTGGTGCACAAGGTATGGAAGATATTTGTTAACTCGGGCACTGCTTGGTCTCTTTCCTGTCGCAGTGTGGTCCATTTTGTATATAGGTCGTCATAAATTCCAACATGGTAGTATTTTTCCTTAATAGCATCCCTGAAGCACTCTCAGGTGACCACGACTGTAAATAATGAGGGTTCCTCTATTTCCTTCTTCTCACAAAAATTTTCCCACCAATATTTAACATGGGGAACACCTTTAAGGAGCGCAAAAGTAATCTTTTGTCTATTCGAGAAGTTATGGACAGAGAAATTACCTTCTAGAAGATTCAACCATTTTTCTACAACATTTGCGTCTATCTGACCTTCAAATATAGGAATATCTAAGTTTATTTGTACCTTGAAGAGGGTGGCGCCTCCATTTGAGGAAGATGCGTCACATGTTGGTAGCCACCGAAGGATTTGGGCAAAACTATCCATCATATCGTTCCTCTGTTGTGTGAGGGTTTCCTCGAGCAACATTTTGAAGGGATCTCTTGTCTCGTCATCTTTCCTTTCTCCCACCATGAGAGGTCACTTGGGCATGCGAGAGATTTTGTCCTCAAGAGAAATAAGCTTGAGACCCAATTCTTTGTACCTTGACCTCATTGGGGACATGCATTAAGAACGATAAGTTGCAGACCGCTTTGATACCACTGATCCAGATTTTATGAGCAGAAAGAAATGAATACAGATTATTATCAAAATATGCTTAACAAATAATAACATATGTACAGTAAAACTGGTTTCTATTCAATAAGGAAATAGGTTGAAACTATAAAATGCAGTGGAAAACAAGCTTGCTAGAATGGTGGTGGATTATCTCTGAGAAGAGATGTGATGGTGTTATAACGCTAATTTGCACCAGACATGATTACCTAGCAGCAGGCCATCTCAGATTCCTTCTTAACCAAAAAATTGTTCAACAACTCTTTAAAAAACCTCTTTTATAAAGGCCCACATGCCCTACTCCATTACTGCACGTGTGTACACACTAGCTGACCTAAAACAACCCACGTGTACCTACAAAAGCATGAAAAAAGGAAAGTTGCCGATGGAACACACAGCTTTGGGTGAGTTAAATGAAACTCTCGGCCATGCATGGCCAAGGGTTCGACCAAATACCTAGCTCCTTATAGCCTATAAAAGAAGGGGTAGGGATTCCATTTGGAAAAGGAGAATGATAGTAAAGAAAATCTGCCTAATTGCACATTCCCATTGTCCCAACCCTTTAGCCATCCTTGTGCAAGGAGAGATATAGAGAAAAGAATTTGGAGGACATTTGAAGAGGAGCCTAGGATCAGGTTCGCAGAGCAGTGGCCGGTCTCGACATTGTAAGTTGATTCATTAAAAGTAATAAAGAAATGATTTTCCCGTCCCACTTTATGAGTTCTTCATAGGTTATTAAATATATGTTTGAATCTCTAACCCATTAGTCTATAGGTAAAATGCATGTGTAGTTTGTTGCTTGTTTTGTATGCAGGTCAACCTTGGGAGGAGAGCTGCTAACAAGCGATCAAGCGTGAAGAAGGATCGACATTGAACGCCCGAAATAAGGTATGTTGGTCTAACCATGTATTTGCTGAAAAGTAGTGGGGATTAGGTCTAGGGATGAAGGTAGAAAGTAGGTTTCTTTTGGTCATATATGCATGCATAATATAACCCTATTTGCTAGTCCGTAAGGGGATTTCCCACTCACAACAAATTTGGCGACCATACTAGGGAAGTCTCTAGGGTTCCTAGGAATATTTTTGGGTATTTTTAAAAGATTGGTTTTCTTTCCTTTTTTTGAAGTTTCTGCAAAGTCTGAGCTAACAGATATTCTGATCTTCCATACTAGCTATCTCTGTTTCTTTGCTTGACTATATTTTTTTCGAGAATCACAAAGGTACACGCGGCCTGAATAAGGTATGCACATGTGTACCCACGCCCTACTTTCTTATAGCCCACGTGTAAACGCTAGTTGAATAAGTAACAGTAGCGTGTATGATTCCAAAAATATTTTGGGGGAGTCATCCTCTTCCCTATCATAATCAATCATTCTCAGGGGTTTTCTGGAACTCTTTCTAGTCTTTGTTGTTTGCAGTCTATAGCTTAGGGTTCACCTCAGATTGGTTTGTTCTACAAATTTTTCCTTACATTGTTTTCTTTTTTCTGTTAAAGAAAGTGTCTGAGCCTTCAAGAGATCCTGGTTCTCAGTATCAGTGGTCTCTGCCTGGTTTGGATTTCCTATTTTTATTTGTTTCAGAGTTTTAGAAATACACGCAGCCTGTATAAGGCCAGCACGTGTGTACACGCCCTCTGACTCTACATAGCTTGCGTGCACACGCTTGCTGTTGAGCTGTCAGTAGTGTGCTTGTGAAGGATAGTTTTTGTTGAAGGAGAGGCAGTCATCCTTTCCCATGACAAGAGTTATACCTATTAGGATCTTGAATCTTTGTCATAGCAGTCAATAGCTTAGGTTTGATCTCAGCCATAACCTTCTTTTTTCATTTAAAAGTTTTCATTAAAATTTCCTTTAGGGTTTTAGACAAGTGTGAGAGTCCTTTTTTAAGTTGCTAGTGTGTGATTTTTTGAAGTGATTCTTTGCGATCTGCAATTAGGCCAGAAGTTTTTCTTGGTTTTGACTTGTTGATATTTTTCCTTTTTGCTTTGTGAGCATTCAAATAAAAAAAAAATCCTTTATTTCTTTGTTTGGTTGAAAAGTGTTGTTTTGCATTAAGTAACCAAGGAAGAGTCTTTGCTTTCATAAGTTCTTTGCAGTTTACTTAGATCATAAGTAGCTCATAGTAGAGTGAAATTTTGTTTTGAGTTTGCTGTTCAAAGATCTTGGAAATTTTTTTAAAGTTTTTTGAAGGTTTTTGTTTCCATCTTTCTTTTCATTTTTACTTTCGTCTTTCAAACATCACTAGTTTCACTTTCATAACCTTTGACATAAGACAAGCCATAAAATTAATGTTAATTCTAAAATTCATTAGACTTTTACATTTGTAGGGTCAACCAATTAGTTTGGGATTAGGGCCTTGAATTAGGTTGGAGAGGAAACTCTTCAAGGCCATTAAAATCAAACAATGGAGTCTTAGTTAGGGAGTGTTCAAGTCCAGTATCGTGAAAGTTATCCAGGACCCCCCTCTAACATAGGGGATAAACACAAGGTCGCGTACGGAAAGGTAGCAGAGATAACCCCTCCAAAGCTGGACCAATCGTAGTGGAGAACACATATAGAGGGCTTGTCTTGGGATTCCATCGATTGCATTTGCCACGGAGCTTTGTGGGTCTCGAATCCATTTTAGGTCCTTAGTTGTCTTCCAGACCACTTTATTTTGATACCCTTGGTAGGTTTCGGGCTCGATACCCTGCTCATTGTGGTCTACCCAACTTTCGACTGTACCCGCCTGGTGACTATTCGTGCGTTGGCAACCTAGTTGCTCATGTTTTTAGGGACATACACAGGTGACTGCGGGGGTATACAACGGTACCTAGGATAGACATCGGGCCACGCTTTGCAGAGTATACCCAGAGGGTGCTTTCATATTTGAGTTGCACTTACACCGATAAGTTGCTCTAGTGTTGTTTGTTGTAACTGTTCTTCCAATTACTTTAGTGTTTGCCTGTCTTATCTTATAGGGACTTTTTTAGTGTGTGTTGTTTTTGAAGGAATAAAACACCCTAGGGTGTCTTTGATCTTCTCACACAGTGGAGGATGACAAGCTCCGCCGATCACGAAGGCTTCTGGGCCTATCGTTGATTACACTAGAGCCACCCCTGCCACCACTAAGGTGAAAGCTAGACCAACAAGGGTCTTTTGAAGCGACCAGGTCATGAGAAATTGTGCCCGACCAACATCTAGAGGAATAGACTGTTTTAGTAAAAATTTTGGTCTAGTTGAAACCTCAACCACTGATCTTTCAGCACCCATCACCATACTGATTCATCCTTACGGGTTCCAGGAAGTGTCATATGCAGCAATGGAAGAAAATGTTGTTACTCCTTTTGGGAATTCTTCAATTCCCACTACGATTGTCACTACAGGAGAGTTTCCACCTCCTAAACCACCGTCATTGGTTCAAGCCACCATGGTCTCAACCACCTCTACCTCACACAGTGGTTCGATACCATCTTTGGCGGCGGCTACAAACCCTTTCACACCAAGTGTGACAGGCCCTCCGTTCTCATACAGGATGCCTATTTCAGGTACAAGTCCTGTAATTTCCTACTCCATTTCACAGACTTCAGGTCTGGGGGCAGGGAGCTCTAACGCTCCTCTGCAAGGCCACATGGGGGGCATTTCTGCTCCTTTTAATGCTTTCCCTTATGGAGGATATCATATACCTCCTTCGTCCCCTTCTCTCGATGGCACACACCAACCATCCGCCGAGATGCCTACACACCATAGTTTATTTGGAGTATGGAGTCAAGGACCACCTTCGCATAATATGCTAGTAGGTTCAACATCATTTTCTTTATTTGGTGTGTTTGGTAACAATGCTTTCTCATCAGCTTCTTTCCTGACTGGGGGCAATCCCGGTTTCAGACAATCTATTCCTATGAAGGGTGCTATTCCTACATAGGGGGCACACCCAGGAACTTCTTCCACACTAGGGCCTTGGAATTCTTGGCAGCGATCTGTTCCCTCATCCAGAATGCCAATCTGGGGTGATTCTTTCCACAATCAATGGAACCCCGGACAAAGTACTATGTCTATCCCCATGGGACCGACATGGGGCAACCCTTCCCAAAGTCCTTCGAATGCAATGCATGCCCAACCATCTATGTCCTATTTTGGAAATCAGTCGATGATGTCTCCTCACACGAAAAATCCATAGGCTGGCCATGGTCATGGTTTTTACCAGAACCTAGGCCAGCAAACAAACTTTTCCTGGCAACCTGGTGCCAGTTAAACTCTAGGCCCCTTTTTCCCTGGTTATCACCAACAACCCAAAGTACCCTTCCTGGCAACCTTGCATTTGCCAGACTTGACAAGGTTGTTGAATGAACCTATCTATCATGATCCACGTTGGCCTTCTATGCCAACGAAGTTGCCTTCGAACATCCCAAAGTTCAAAGCCAAGCCTAACGAAGATCTAGGAGATCATGTGACTACCTTCCATCTTTGGTGCTCATCTAACTCGTTGAAGGACGACTCCGTACAGTTGCAATTGTTTCAATGTACTCTCATTGGGAGTGCCGCAAAATGGTACATTGAGCTCAATCGCTCAATATACTCTTCCTTCGGTGAACTGGCGATGGCTTTCCTAAACCATTTTTAGTTACCTATGAGATACGACGCTGGCACAGAATTGTTGGCCAATTTTTCACAGACAAAAGCAAACCATATCTCTGATCACATCCGAGAATGGAGATGCCGAAAGAATTTAATTAAGGTACCAGTCCCACCAGCATTCCTTCTCAAGTGGTTCCTTAAGTCTTTGGTCCCATAGTTATCCAAATATGTCACAACGTCGGGAGTATTTTCTGAAGAATACGCCATCATGAGAGCTCAACAACTTGAGCTAATATATTCTCAACCCGGTTTATTATACGAGATCTTGCCAGATGCACCATGCTCAATACTTGATAAAACTAGACAGAGAGCTAGACCACATGCCGATGGTATTGTTGGTTCAACACAAACAAAGATCATTGAGCAACTGATGAAGTAGTTGCAATAGTTGTCTATACAACACACAACGGCCAACCAAACCACTTCTTTGGCTGCTCCCCCTACCAAAATGTCAGATGTACACACAGTGCAATCGAATAATCCAAATTCCACCTAGAAGCCTGAAGGAAAGAAAAAGCAATGAAAGAAGGGTAAGGGGGTTAAGAAACCCACTGATAATGATGGTGGGGGAAACACTGAGAAATGGAAGGCATGGTATCCAGGAAACCTGTGCGCAGAAGACCACCCGATCCACCAGTGTCCCCGGCTTGCCGAAGCTCAAAATTTTGTGACATAGCAACAACCTGCTGTGTTACCCAATCCTTTTCAACATGGGCAAAATCTAACCCAGGCCTCTACAAGCACGGAAGGGGGCAACCAAGGACCCTCTCCATCTTCGAACAACCCCGCATCCGCGAATGTATATATGGTGAAGGGTGATGCTTTTATATTGACTAGAGCGCATGACTATAGTAAACCAAGCACTTCTGAGAAGGGAAAAGAATTTGAACTCCCATCTCTTCCTCTACAGATTGAGAAGACATTGGGTGAAACAATGACATGCATCCCCAAAGGTGTAATAAAAAACGCTTCTCACAACCCAAACGCAAGGGCCGCCCAGAACTATTCTGTGGTGGAGGATTTATCACAAACCCCTTGTGCGATGTCCACTTTGGAGGTCCTCCAAAGCTTCCCTTCCTAGAGGAAATCCTTGCTAACCGCTTTAGGATCTACTGAGACTTGTAATCCGGGTACAATCATCTTGGATACAACCAAATTAAAACCTCATCTACCTTACCACGTAGCATTTCAGATAGTAGTGGCTTATCCCACAAAAACTTTTACTCGGAATATCTTTTGCACGGTGGTTGATGAGGGTGCCTCGACATGCGTTATGTCGTTGGCATGTTGGAAGGCCATTGGCCAGCCCATTTTGTCTCTGTCACCTACTCTCCTCACTGCTTTCAATGGTCGTTCATTCCGACCACATGGTATCATTCCCTCTTTCCCCGTGCAGTTAGGAGGGAAGACCGTGTGTGTCGAAGTAGAAGTAGTCGATACATCCCTCGACTATAACCTCTTGTTAGGGAGGAGTTGGACTTATGCCATGCAAGATGTGGTTGCTACAGTTTTCTGGGTCTTGTTTTTTCCACACGAGGGTCAGATTGTGACCATCGATCAATTGTCCTTCTCCAGACCTGACCCTTCATTGGGTGCATCCACGGTCCCGATGATTGATAATATTCAACCAAGGATAGTCAACGTAGGAGTTGGTTTGTGCCCATCTTTGATGGGTACCTTTGATTACCTGCCCCCTCAAGGTCATATCAAGTTTATATCCAATCACTGTAAGGTTGAGATTTTTCAAGTTTCGTCGTTCCGCACGACTTACTTCAACGATCCGTGGATACTTCCTTCCCCATCAACCGGGATGGATGGGATAGGGCACCCAAGCATGTCCATGCCCTTGTCCACAGCTGAATTAGCGTACTCTTTAGTCCAGCAAGCTTTAGCCCACACTGATCCAACTCCTACACAAGAGTTAGATCCACTTCTAGAGCCTATTTGGGCTCAGGGTTCTTGTAGAAATTTCAATACACTTAATGTATTCCTGTGATTCTTATGATATAAAAATTATACGCCACTGTTAAATACATAATCGCTTCTACTATTATTCTTGCAGAAAATTAAACCACGATCACAACCACAATCACAAAGTGAAATATCAAGAACACATAACACAAAAGTTTTACCGGGAAAGCGTAAAGATAAAAACCCCACTATCATATATTATGTATATCATGAATCATGAAACAATATCATCCAAAACTCTAATCCAAGAGATCTCAATACAATACAATCGTCTCAGACTGTCATACACAAATCAACAAATACATGTGCCAATTCCTGTGTCCAGACAGCTTGCCTCCTCTGCACAATCTCTGCAATTTGAATTCTCACAATGATGATTCCTTGCGAATTGCCTAGTTTGCACATGCTCATAAGAATATCCAATGCATGTGTGATCACAAATGATAGCCAAATTGTCCCTTTCACCTGTTATCTCAACTGGGTCTTCAATGGATTTGACATGCATGCAGTTAACCGTGGCGAATCTTCAGTTGCATGTGAGTTCACTGATTGTGAATTAATGAATAATTAATTCACTGAACTCTCACTAGTGCAACTGAGCTTAAATCACTTAACTACACTTATAATTCTGTTACAAATCCAAATCACCCAGTTATAAATGAAATAATAGATTAATATTTATTGTCTAATTTATTTAAGGGAAAAGTAAATTAGACACATGTTTCTTTTTTACTTTTCAACACTCCCTCTCAACAAGAAAGGGATTATCCTTCACCCCAATCCTATCTCTATGATATTCGAATTTGCTCCTGGTGAGCGCCTTCGTCAGAATGTCTACATCCTGATCTTCCATAGGAATGTATTGAAGCAACATGATCTTATGCTGCACACAATCTCTGAGATGATGATACCATATATCTATATGCTTAGATCTGTCATGAAATACAAGATTAATCGAGAGTTTAATGCAACTCTTATTATCACAATAAATCACTGTCGGATCTAAATGAGAACCAAAAAAACCAACCAAGATCTTTCTCATCCAGATAGCCTCACATGTAGCTTGGCTTGCTACCATGTATTCCACTTTCGTTGAACTAAGTGCCATGGATCTTTGTTTCCTGCTGTACCAAGAAACAACTGTAGATTTGATACTAAAGATCCCCCATGATGTGCTCTTTCTATTTGTTGGGTTGCCTGCCCAATCTACATTCATGAAGCCATGCAACTTCACGTCATCCATCTGTCTGTACCATAATCCATACTCAGATGTGCCCTTCAAATATCTCAGGACATGCTTACCCGCCTTCCAAAAGAGTTTGGTAGGCTTAACCATCGCTTGACTTAGTTGGTTAACCGCATAGAAAATGTTCGATCTCGTGTTCACTAAATACATTAGCAAAACCAATAACTGTCGATAGACAGTAGCATCCACTACCTCTCCAGAAGTAGCATCCTCTTTCCTCCATTTTTTTGGAAGAGGAGTATCCATGGGCTTGCAACCCTCCATGTGAAACTTACCCAATATCTCTCTTGCATACTTTCCTTGAGACACAAAAATTTCACCATCTCGCTTCCATATTTCCAATCCAAGGAAATAATGACGAAGGCCCAAATCCTTCATCTATAACTCCTTTGCAAGGTCATCCTTGCATGAGTGTATCAACTTCTCATCACCAGTCAGTATTAAATCATCAACATAAAGAACAATTATTAAAATCTTACCCTCCACCAAAATTTGGTATAGGTTTGCATATGCTTCACTTTTGGTGAAGCCCAATCTGGTGAAATAGGTGTCTATCTGAGTATACCAAGCACAAGGTGCTTTCTTCAACCCATACAGTTCTCTCTTGAGTTTGCACACATGCGACTCTCTATCAAAGGTCTCAAAATCTTCTAGTTATTCAGTGTACACTTCTTTCTCAATGATCCCATTGAGGAACACAATTTTTGCATCCATCTGATGAATGCACCAGCCCATCTGCGCTGAGAGTGCAAGGATGGATCTTATGGAAGAGTACCTTGCAACAGGTGCAAAGGTCTCACCATAATCTATCCCCTTGATCTGTGAGAAGCCCTGGGACAGAAACCTAGCCTTGTATTTCTCCACACTTCCATCAACAACTTGCTTTACCTTGTAGATCCATCTCGAACCTACCACTGATTTGTTGACTGGTCTTGGGACAATTTCCCATGCACTATTTTTGACAATGGAGTCATACTCCTATACCATAGCATCAACCCAAGTGGGATCCTGCACTGGTTCCTGAAAGGAAGATGGTTCAATCACAATACATTTGCTCATGAGAGCCATGTATCCAGCAAATCGATCAGGAGACTGTCTTTGTCTACACTATGAAGTAGGGGCTCCTACATTCTGTGCAACATCTAGTATCAATCTGTCAGCTTCTGTGGTGCACCTTCTGTCATTTCTGATGGCTGGCTCTGCTTGAGTGGTTTCCTCCACTCCATGAACCTCCTCATGTGGTTGATCCACATCTTGAGACTCATCCTTGGGAACCAACAATTCCTCTTCTGCATGCAATTCTATCTCCCTCTCAAGCAACAACCTCATGGCTTTCCCCTCATCTAATTTTATATCCCGTCGCATAATAGTCATATTACTGTTTGGAAAATACACATGATAATTATGGGGTGTTTCTGTGTACCCCAAAAATATCCCAACTTCAGCAGTCGGTTCCAACTTCTTCCTGGAATCCTTGGTCACATGCACAAAAACAGATGAGCCAAAAATTTTAAAATGAGAAACATCAGGTTTCTTACCATTAAAATCTTCTTCAGGTGTACTCATGCCAAGTACTCTATGAGGACAATGGTTCAACACATAAACTACAGTATTCCATGCTTCTGCCCACAAATGCATTGGTAGGATCTGGTCATGCAACATCGCTCATGCTGCACCCACGATCGTTTTGTTCTTTCTCTCTGCGACCCCATTTTTCTATGGGTTATGAGGCGCTATGAGTTCTCTTCAAATTCCTTCTCTGCTGCAGAAGTCTTTGAATTCCTAAGAGATGTATTCACCACCATTATCACTCATTAGAGCCTTCACTTGCTTCCCCAACTCTTTCTCCACCAATGCTTTAAACTCATAGAACTTTGAGAATGTTTGATCCTTCTTCTGCATGAAGAATATCTAGCATTTACGAGAAAATTCATCAACAAAAATAACATAATACCTGTGTTTTGTTGTTGAAGCAACCGAGAATGGTCCACACACGTCTGTGTGAATTCTCTCCAGGATCACCGAAGCACGGTTCTCCTTTTCATGAAAGGTGGACTTTACATACTTCCCCAGGGTCCACCCCTTGCACTGATCTGACTAAGCAAGTGTTCCCCTTGGAAGTCTAGTATATATTTGTTGCATGATCTTCAAGGCTCCATGATGAAGATGGCCTAATCACTAGTGCCATAATTCACCCTCATCCTGTCTCACCACTTTTTTTTCCTTTCCTATCATTGCACCATAGCCATCTACCTCTAGCATGTAGAGATTCTTAAATCAAATCCCTATATTCTTGACTTGACCCATTGCTTTATGTCATAGGTAGGCTTTTCCATTGCTAAAAACAACATCATAGCCTCTGTCGTCCAACATGGCAACTGAGACCAAGTTTTTCTTCAGACTTGGAACATGCATAACATTTTTCAATTGAAATGGTTTACCTGACTCTCTTTGAAAGGTAATGGTACCAATACCAGTCGCCCTTTATCGTCCATCATCACCCATCTCTATATGCATTCTAAGATATTTCTCCTCCAAGTCAATGAAATATTCTTTATCTCCCATCATCTGGAAGGAAGCGCCACTATCCAAATACCACACCAATCCTGATGCACTTGAAGCTATGCATGCGATCAAAGAAAAGTCAAGTTCAAATTGTGAGACAAGAGCCTCACCAGTTGCATCTCCAACAACCATTTTGTTCTTCCTCTTCTTTGGACAGTTAGTAGTGAGATGCCCATGTTGGTGATAGTGAAAACACTTCACTTTGGAAAAATCCATCTTCTTGACTTTAGACTCAGATTTTGGATGGAATTTATTTTCTTTCCCTTTCCTTGCTTTGGTAGTCAAAGAACAATCCTCTTCATCATCCTGCTTTGATGAAGATCCATCTCTGGTGTTCCGCCTGAACTCCTCTTGCACTAGATCCGACCATAGTCGTTCCCAATATGGAAAATTGTCCCTTCCATTGACAGAGTCTTGATAACTGTGCCAACTCTTGGGAAGACCTAGGAGCGCCAAGCTCACCAAATCATTAGCAACGACTATTATTCCCACACTTCTAAGCTCATCCCGACATTGGACAAACTTCGTGAGATATTTTGGAATGGTGTCGCCCTTCTCCATATTGATCTTCCTGAGTTTATCTTTGAGTACCAATTTCCTATGGTCGCTACTGTTTTGGAACAGATCCATCAAAACCTTCCACATTGCATGTGGTGTGGTTTTCCCATGGAGACTTGAGACAATGTTGTCTCATACTCCCTCCAATAGAATCCTCCTCGCCTTTGCAACTTTATTTTTCCATGCATCAAGATTTGCAGTGTCTGTCACATCCGGCTTAGGAACATCATTGTCAATGTAACCCTTCAAGCCATTGTCTTCGAGTACTGCTTCCATCCTGTCCTTCCAAGCAATGTAGTTTGAGCTACCCTCGAGTGCATACTCCAACCTCAAGCCATTGAAAGACATTTTCGATCTTGAATAAAGTGTCTCACTGGGAAAATCTTGCAAATTCAAATGTTATCCAACCACAAAACTCAACTTATGAAATCCCTCTTTCCTTGGGAGGTTCGCACCCCACCTGTTGGTAGCTTGAGGGAAGTTTGCACCCCGCTTTTTTATAGCCTGCGAACTTGACTGGGAAGTTCACACTGTAATGCACTATAGGGTGAGGGGGGTTCGCACCTCTCCTTAAGGTAGACTATGAGAATTCTCAGGAAGTCCTCACCTCTCCTTTGAGTAGGGTGCAAGAATTATTGTTCACACCCTGCTAGAGACGAGACCTACGAGAATACGATTATGTTCGCACCTCACTTCCGTAAGTCCATGGCATCCATGGCTTTGATACCATGTAGAAATTTCAATACACTTAATATATTCCTGCAATTCTCCTGATATAACAATTATATGCCACTGTTAAATACATAATCGCTTCTACTATTATTCTTGCAGAAAATTAAACCACGATCACAACCACAATCACAAAGTGAAATATCAAGAACACATAACTCATAAGTTTTACCGGGAAAGCGTAAAGCTAAAAACCCCACTATCATATATTATGTATATCATGAATCATGAAACAATATCATACAAAACTATAATCCAAGATCTCTCAGTACAATACAATCGTCTCACACTGTCATACACAAATAAACAAATACATGTGCCAATTCCTGTGTCCAGACAACTTGCCTCCTCTGCACAATCTCTGCAATTCAAATTCTCACAATGATGATTCCTTGCGAATTTCCTAGTTTTCACATGCTCATAAGCATATCCAATGCATGTATGATCAAATCACAATTGATTTCCAAACTGTCCCTTTCACATGTTATCTCAACTGGGTCTTCAATGGATTTGACATGCATGTAGTTAACTGTGGAGAATCTTCAGTTGCATGTGAGTTCACTGATTGTGAATTAATGAATAATTAATTCACTGAACTCTCACTAGTGAAACTGAGCTTAACTCACTTAACTACACTTATAATTCTGTTACAAATCCAAATCACTCAGTTATGAATGAAATAATAGATTAATATTTATTG